>JAQFYU010001177.1:0-16072 GCA_034694905.1 Ceratophysella granulata | reverse complement strand
CCCTTCAAAGAGTTTCGCTGGGTGATGATCGGGTAACAATTCGTTTTGAAGTCGAAACTCAAGTACCTGGGTCAAACCAGGGTATTTTGACTTGTTTGGTTTGTTTGTCCGGCGCCTTATAAAGGCGGCGGACAAACAAACCAAAACAAGTCAAAATACCCTGGGTCAAACTAAGAATCTTCGGTCAGCACTTAATTCATAAGCTAAGTTCTTTCGTGTCGTCTTAGTTACGTTGTAATTTGTAATCTTGAAGTCATCCTCGAAAGTATTCAATTGAAAGTTCCCAAATGCCAGTATTAGTGAAGAGGAACTGAAGAACACGGATCCCATTTTGGAATGGCTACGTGCGGACGTACCTCTTGCATATCTTAAACGTTTAATTTCACTAAAATGCCAAACCAGTAGTAGCGTCCTTCTTGAAGAAGGATAAGGATAAGGGGTTGAGCTCATTATGAAAACAGTAGTGACAAATAAATGCAGTACAAGATTCGAATTATGGAGTTGATCCAAGTTGTACATCATCATTACTTCAAGATTGGGAAGGCTACGAAGTACATAAGTACTACATTATATGTCATTTACTCATACTATTCAGTTATAAAGAATTACACAAGCTTGATTATTAAAATAATGAGTTATAAATTAATTGATCTGAATTCGTTGTGACGGCAATTCAGTGCGATACAGATTTCCCTTTTCTCCACTAATCAATTCAATCCGAAGTTTTATACATAGAAATTGCATTCAGAAAAACATCAACGACAAAAACCTAACCGCTACCTTTTCTCAGGATGCATCCGCTACTAACCTGTGACCTGATATGAAAGATCAAGACGATATAAATATTCGCTCGTAAATCTACATATACTATAAATATTTCTATGTAGTGCTTTTAAACCCTAAAACAGTTCCATTTGCCAGGCACACTCAGGACTTTGTCATTCATTAGTCAGATATTTGTTTTTTCTATTATATTGAATCAGTTACAACATTCATGTCTGATTCTTGATTAACCTTCTCAAACCATTTCGAAGAACACTAATTTTTCCAGATATGTTCAATCCCAGCATCATCAGCCATGTTCCACCCTCTGTCCTGTCATAAGGATTAACGATTAGCAGCTCATAATTCGCCTACTTGCTCGTGATGAGGCCAATTGTTAAAGCATGTCATTCTGTACCTCCAATAATTTCTGGATTAGTTTCTAAGTGAGCAGGAATGCATAAAAATCTTAGCAAATACAACAAAATTATTTCAGATAAGTAAATCATATGCTGGATCAGATATACACATAATAAATCCGATTGATTTGGATGATGCTGCGGAAGGATTCGAAGAAAGCTCCAATAAAAGTAAAACCGGAAGAATCAGATTTCTGGAAGGTCCGTCAAATTCATCACTTCGATTGCGAATGACTTCTTTGCTGCCCTCCTTGTTCTTTCCTCATTTTCCCAGAACGACTGTTACAAAGACATAAATGCAAAGATTAACTCAAGAAGGCGTTAGTGAGTTGGAGTTGCTTCGCAAGGTCTAGAGGCTTGTGTTCTTTTTTACCTAACTGACATGTCAATGAAGAAGAAGTTGAGGAGTTCAGAAACAGGAACTTCTGGATGAACGGTTCTCCGATGAACATGAACACTACTTTCGTCTTCAGACGAGAACGAGCAGATGGAACAGAAGTAACACTTGGGTCCCAAATTGGATTCTGCTGGCGAAAATATTGGTTTTCGCTGACGAGCAGGATGAGCACGTGCAAACCTTGCTTTTGTTATTCTTCGGTTTTCCACTGGGGGACTTGGCGTTCTCAGCGCGGGTTCCTTTCCAATTTCGTTGTTATTGGCTCCTCCTTCAGCTTTCTTAGCCCTTCTCAACGTTCTCCTTGCATCGGCCCGTTTCAGTTTGGCTTCCTTCAACTCAAGATCTAAAACCAGGGAAAAAAGTTTATTGAGATTTCAGAATTTAATTTAAGTTAGTTCTTAGAAGTAATCATACTTTTCTTCAACCGTTTCTGAGTCTCCAGTATGTACTTGGACTGGAGCCTGGCTTGGGACTTCCGCTCAGGTCGCCCGTGCTTTACTTCGATTTCGTACGACTTGTAAACGCCAACTACTTCTGGTCCACTGTAGGTATAAAGACTCGTGGATGGTACGACAAGGGTTGGGTCAGCTTGACGATCGTTCTCACATAAGGTACTGCTGGCGTTGCTGCAATGTTCAGCCAACTCGTGAGATTGGCACTGACGAAGCTTATTGAATCCTTTGAAGCAGACCGGGCATTTGAAGTGGTCCATGGCAAAATGACGACGTTGATGTGTGACAAACCGTACTTTGTTTTTGAAGACTACGGAGCATATGGAACATATCATTTTACCAGTATAACCCTGAATGGCCTCGAAATCTCCGTCGTCTAGGGGTAAGATTCGGTCCGCCAGGTCATCCTCTCTTTCAACGTCCAGAAAGTTCGGTTCCACCCTGCGGCCGAACTTTTCGAAATATTCCAAGTCTTCATAATCGGAAGAACAGGAAGAGGAGTGTTCAGCCTTTTCTGATTCGAAAGGTGAGAGCGTTGGTAATTCCTCTGGAGGAACATCAGATGAATATTCTGAAATAAATGGAAGGATGAAAGTTATCTTTCATATTCTCATTTTGCTTAATTAGTAGTTCATGATCTTCTATTTGGTTACAGTTGTGAAATAGAATTTTTAAAAAACAGGGCCGCCATGTCATTAGTGTATTTCAGAAAAGCAGACAATGTTTACTTATTCGAACAGATTAGATTTCAAAGGGACGTCATGCTTATACCGGGAAGGGCTTCAAGGTTTGCTAATTAAGATTATCAAGGTCAACCTTGATTCAAAAATTTTTTGAGAGACTAATGACAATGACTAATTCTGGCTACAAAACGGACTCAACTCAGCCTACGGTAAATACATAGGTTGTTCTTTGTTCTTTGGCATTCAAGAGCTAAATAGGTTCGCTGACACTGAAAAGTAGCCCTAGCGCGCATACAGGATTCAGTAAACTATCTCTGGCTAAGGTTGAATGTCGTTTCTTCGAAATATTCGTTGGAATTGTTTGTTTTGGAGCTCTGATCCTACATTTCCACTTGTTAAATATTAACAACACTGATACGTGCGATTTTTTTTTACATTTTGATTACCTTGTGACATGGTGTGGCTTGGATTCTGGAACGTTCCAAATGCAGAAGCTAAGTACCGGTTCCTGATCCTGACATTCACGTTCAACTTCCAGCAATATAGGTGATATTATGGGATTGGTACGGGAAGGAAGCACGCACGAGACGGGTTGGTCCGGCTAAATTATTCCACTGAAAATTAGCATGTGTTGATGACTGACTGAACTTGAAGCATTTTCAAACAAATTACGACTTAATTTACGACACTGGTCAATGTCGACTTGAAGCAGCACCAAAACCTAATTTGTAATAACATACATAATATTCCGCGACCAACCGGAGCAATTTCATCCGTATATTGTCTTGCGGCATCATTATTTCATCATAATTGACTAAAGAGATTAATTATTCACATTTGGCAGCAACGATTACGAAATAGGAATCTTTATCCTGAGGAGCATGAATGCCAGTGCGATTCATCTACGATTCGCTGAAATGGAAGCTCGCATTTCATTTACGTTTTATAAATGGAGGCGACGACGATGAAGCCAAACAAAACGAGAAACGCGGATTATTGAAAGAACAAACATTTATGGCTTCATCAGTTTTATCTCAGTTCGCATTTTGCGCACAACAAAAATGTTTTAAGAAAGTAAAATCATTTTCCGAAGGACAATTTCTTATTAACATGTGTAACAGGCAACTTGAATTCAGCCATACCAGTGATTTTAATTCTATGTTTCTATGATTTCATGTTGGTCTCCGTCTCCGGTATACCTGCTTACATTTTTAAATTGCCTTATGCATATGTAACTTTTCGTAATTTGATTATATTCATTTGCATACTGGTTCTGTGAAAATTTTAATTTTATAATTAATTTGTTTTTAGTTTTTGCTATTTCTGGTGAGTGGTTGATTATTACAGATACAGAAGAGCTATGACTGACTGCCTCTTCTGCGATAAGTAGCTCAACTGCATTGATCAATTTAATGTCGTTTGTGCTGCGTTCTTCGATGCGTGTCAGTTGTCGATACAATTTTTGTTTAAATCACAAAAACCGTGGAGATCATCTTGAACTAAAACGTTGAAATCCTTACTCCAGGTTTAATTGCTGTGATTTACTTACTATTTTTGATCGATTTTCTAAAATAGCCCATTAAATAAATGTAGAATAAAAGCATACCTTCTAATAGCATACCAACCATGCATAAACTATAAATAGTGAACTCCAACATTATACAACAACCATCACCATTAGCGTACGATTTATTTTCTTATAAGGGAGAATATTCTTAGTTCTGGATAAAAGATGTTACCTGAGTCAATAGAATTTGAACTTTTGCTTGCTTTCGACCAGCCCGGGCACCACTACATCTAATACTGCAATAAAGCAATGTAATAACTACACGATACACGATACTCAGATTTTCTAGCTATTTATCTACATAATTAATTACACACTTTGCACGTGGAGTATGGAAATATCTACATAGTTTTACAAAGAAGCGGAATTCTGAATTGAGCCAACAATACAGGAGCTGTTAATTGTGAAGTCAGACTTTAGACTTGTTAATGATTCAATATGCTCGTCGAGTACGAGTTTCTTCCGCCTTCTTCGAACTTTGTGTCGCTTTCAATACAAATCGAGCTACTTGAGCTAATTTTGTAGATGCAATTCATTTTGTTCGTTAGTCTTAGCGAACAGTAAAAGCAAATGTTTGGGTTTAAAAGAGTACTAATCTGCGTTTATTGAAATTTCAAAGATAAGAATTTTATTACCAACGAATTTACACAAGCTCCATTTGTATATTACTGTACCTATGCGCAATGTACATGTACATGGTTGCTTATGTTCATAGGTTGAACGTGGCTTAATAAATTACCATTTATTCATAATACATTTCCGTTTGTAAACTTTTTTCTGAAGAATTACTGCATTCTCCAAGTTCCTGCTTAAATTTTTTTTAGTGTGTGACGCCGTACGCCGAGGACCCGTTTAAAAGTGCAACTGCACTGCTCGACAATTTTATAGCTTGAAATCTGAATTAGATAAATGGAATTAGTACGGAGACATTTGTTTAAAAAGGTCATGGTTCATGGACATCCGATTGAGTGTCATCCAGGAAATTGACAAATTGGGACTCTAAGCAATCGAATGCAATCCAGAAGAGTCAATACACATTTTGAGCCTGATGCGTCCAGTCTTTCCGCCTTCACAATTACTCGTACATTTTATACGCCCTTTTTAATTTCAATGACCAATTTGTTTTAGCCCAATCTGCGATGTCGTCGTAAGTTAACTTTCCAATTTCTAAATACCGGTGATCGGGTGATCCTTGATTTGCGGCTAATCACTTTATTTAATAGTGTGTGTTCTTGCCCAAAAAATGCGATATGCGAAAACGTTTTATTGAATTTTTAATTGAGTTATTTCTGCTCACATTAATAAAAGTAGCTTTAATTTTTTTTTCAGGAAGAAAATAATTTTAACTCCAACCAGGAAGCGTCACATTCAAGCATTCAAAGAATTCTCTGAAAGAGATTCCACCGGGCAATATGGTGAATGCGGGAGTCAGAAATGGTCCGAAAAACTGTCGGAGCATCTCAACTTAATGGACGCAAATGTGGAGCAGTGCAATATACGTTTTTGGATCAAGCGTCACAAATGGATCACGGTAAGCCAATAAAGAAACTTCTGCAACTGAAACATGAATTAATAATACAGCTATTTCATTGAAACATTTCAGTTTGAGTGTTGTACGGTTTTTGCACTAGCTTCTCAAAAATCTCATATTTTGAAGTTTTTTTTCAAAGTAAGAGGCGAGTTGTAGATTCACCCTATGATATTTTTGGTATTATTTTATTTTCCATGCAGGAGCCATATTCTGACGAAGCAGTACTTACTAGCAACGGGAAGAGAAGGAACCAACGTCAATCGCATACTTCCACTGCTCTGTCGCAGAATAATGTTCCTCTATCAGCTGCAGGAACTTCCGCATCAGATCCTGGTTCATTTAAGTATGTATTTCTGCAACTTCAGAACAAGATCACGGATGGTACTACCCAAAATCAGGCAACTAGAAGTCCGGTCAATGTATGTATGTATAGTATGTATGTATGTATGTATGTAGAAGTCCGGTCAATGGAAATGCTTCTAATTTTCAGGAAATAGCTCCACCGCCACCACCTGCTTCTCCTGCAGGAAGTATTCAATTCGAAACGGCAGGTGGGTAAAATATTATGTGTTGCGAGTTACAAATCAACATGTAAAAATTGTGTAAAATAAAAGAAAAATGCATCAAAGCGAAAAAAGTTTTGTGCTTTGTTCATGCTACTTTTATTGTTCCTTTAAAGATGTACTTTCTTCTAAGCATGCAATTTTATACTGATTCGCAAAAATCATAGTGGTCAGACAATTTTGATATTTAATTTATTGAAAATACAGATGTACTCCAATATATCACCAATTGTTTTAATTTCCAGAAGGAAGCGACATCCAAATTATTGATTCGTTCTCTCAATCCGATATGAAATTCCCTGGTACTTTTGAATTTGTTGCGAAATATGAGAACGACTACTCTGATCTCGATGACGACGAATCTATGTATTCGACTGAGGCTTCCAAACCCGATGTGAAATATGAAAACGATGACGAATCGTTGGATATGGACAACTTCGAATATGGTAAAAAAAACTCAAAATTAAAAGTTATATATTTACGATAGAATAGACACATGAGCGAACAACAAGCTGTATTTTGAAAATTAAAGATGATGAGCAGACAAAATATTTTTTTGCAATTTTTAGAATCAAAAATATTTTTAAAAATGGGAGGTTTCATTTTTCTCCAACCTGTGCAAGATGCAAAAAATTCAAGTCATAGTTGCAAATAGCCGATTTTCGCAGATGTTTGGCTAATTTTGTTCTGACGACACTCAAAATCTTGGCGAATCAAAGTATTGACACTCCGGTGTGTTGAAAGGGCGGGTTTCAAATATTAATGAAATGACTTAACGACCTGATAAAACACTTCTATACTCCAATAGTTGACGTGGAACCTGACCACATGTCACCTTTCAACGGTTTCGACTCAGTCTTCTCACCAGAAAACAAGGAAACAACGACGTCAATCATCGATACTCCCGAATACTCAGACGAACCATACATTTTCGAGCTTGTCCCGATACACGAAGAAAAACTTGATTTTCAGAATCATACTGAATCTGTGCCAGTAAATCAAATCAAGCAGGATTTGGGGACGAATGAACCAACTGATGAGCCGGACGAGTTCTGCAACAGTCGATACAGTCCATATTCCAGATTCGATGGACTCCAGAAGAATCGTGTTGTTCTTCAAGCACTTGGCCATTGTGCTGAATTGAATCAAATCTTTGGATCCAATTCCTTCAGGGAAGAAAGAGCTTCATGCTTGCCACATCTTGGAGGCATTGCGATCGAATGTATGAATACATTGTACGGACCAGATGTGTTTAAACGTCTGCATAAACCTATTGACGAATTGGATGCTTCCTATATTGAGGAAATTGACCTTACCGAAGAAGACTGAAGACGCAGTGTGCCATGGATACTGATCGGATAGTTTGGATGAACTGGAATTCGAATTATGAAATGTTTGAAACTGAACTGACTTTACTGGATACATTTTATACAATATCATTTTGGAACTTTTACTATCTCCTTTTGCTGTTATAGACTCGTAGTTAGAAGAAGAATCTACATAGAAGATCAACGTTCAAGTGTTTAGATGGATTGCCTGTGAAGAACAATATTCCCGAAGGAACATTGTGTACTGAAATCACTTCCAAGCCCATAATAAATTATTCCATTTAACACAGATTATAATAAAGTAACAAATGTCCTGTCCCTTTACAACGAGCTCACATTTCTTGTGCCAGCCGCAGTATTGCTTTTGCTCAGCTGTGTGTGCCGTTTCTGCTGCAGAAGGTCGCATGTCGCATTGGCAAAAATACGATTGACAATATATTGTTTCCGTCAAGTAGGCAAAAAAAATTCCCTTTTGCCTTGTTTCAAATCTTGCTCGTTCTGCTTTAATTCTATGCCATTTGTGTTTACAATAATAATGACGCAAAAAATGATTTGCCATTTTGAAAATTTCGATTTTTTTCTACCAAAATGATTCTAAACCTATTGGATCCTTTTCAAAACATTTGCCAATTCGACCTAGAATCGTTTTTGCAACCGGCAAACAGCAATTGATTAACAGGGAAGTTCATTGTACGAATCATTTCATATTTGATTCAATTTTTTTTCATAACCTTTAAGTACAAAACAGTACAAACATCCACTTTCCCACGTGATGATGACCATTGAGCTCGATAAATCTTTTGTATATGAGATTGATTTTTACATACCATCTATTCCGAGAATTTTAAATTTCATTTTTGGAATATTCGTACGGATAATGTTATATTGTTCGGATTTATATTTCGAAACCAATGATAGTCACCTAGCACCACGATAAGTACATAAAGTTGATATGGTTAAGTTTGATGAACCCAAGTGAAGTACATAAACGTTGAAGTTATGAACATTTGAATTTTGAAAAAAATCATGTGATGACAGAGTGAGAGTGTAATGCATTTCCCACACTCTAAATATACAGCTATCAAGATTATAAAATAAACCGCCTGTGGCGATTTGGGTTGAAACAGGGTATCAACTCTGACCCTAGGGTGCCTTGGGGCACATTAAATTGCTCTCATCAAGCCGCGATTTTGGCGCACATCAGCATTCAGCACGGCCTGGTTTTGCCCATAGAGCCGGTGGTGATGCATGAATTTGAAGCATGTCGACGCGAGGGCCAGATAGATTTCGTATCGGAAAACTTTGACCCATTACACCACGGCATGACTATCTAACACTAATTTTTTTGGCGCAAATACAACTTTTACCAGCTTTTACTCGCCTTGAGGCATTAATGTATCATAACCCCGCAATTCCAGGCTGATACATATTTGTTCCTCACCATGCCAGATAGAATAGTTATGTACGATACGACAGCAACAATCGATCGACTAAATAAAAAGTCGGAGAGAAAACAAAGCCATTTAGGTTCCACCACGAAGGGAGTTTTATTGACAATAACTATGTAGCATACATATTACATATAAGAAACCGCTGTCGACAAGGCTCAATTAGATTGTTCTGAGCTAGCAATTTGTTAATTTTTGTCTAGAGTACAGAGTAATCATGATCAATATACTACATATGTAGGTTTCTCCAGGAATAGTTGACAGTCGAATGGTATTTGAGTTACACTTTCTTACTGTACTGTTCTCAGAACAACGCCTAATTCAGATTAAGTAACACTTCTGTATACAGCAACAATTACTGTAATTCCTTAATGGACAAAGTTCTGTAAATGGCCAGTTGCGCTTCCGTAGTTTTTACGATCCGTACGTCCATACAATTGTTTGATCTACCGTTGATTACATAAATTATGTATAATTATAATTAACACTAACCGAAGGTAACTCATAAACTTAACAGTATCACTAACTACAAATTGTATTATTCTAATAGTAACAAGCTAAAAACAGAGCCGGAGTAGAAAAAAGCAAACAAATTCCAATTAACTTAGCAGCTCTATGCGTAGCAATTCCATCCACGACCAGAATTGAAGTGAAATTGTCAAAATGAGTAGATGAACCGCTTTCCTCGCAAAGTGGAAAGTGCTCATATAAATTAAAAATTCTAATTGCCGAATAAAGCATTAACAATAGGACATTTTTGAAAACAGAGCCCTGAAAGCGTCCTGGAGACTACAATTACTCCTCCGATTCAGAAAACCGGATGCACCAAACAGAGTTTCTTATTATTTTATTTTATATCACAATTACAAAGTTCTAGATGACTGGTTTTCCTTGGTTAAACCACATTATAAGAAGTCTTCGCATGTACTTTTTTTGACTAGATTAATTTGCTAAAAAAAACAATGAAGTGTGATTTAAATTTTGACAACCTATTCTACCGTAGTCGAACCCAGCATACTTTCTTTTGAGTTGGAAAGGCAAGTTGGCAAATACATAGTAACATCAAATGAGTGTTGTTTGTTTTGTAACATTGAAAGTATTTCACGAACAAATCATAATATTGCATGCTGTGGTTTGATGTTCAAGTTCAAGCAACAGTTGAGCAGTTCAGCGCAAATAAACCTTTAAAGATACCAGTCATCTAATGTAAGTCCTAATTAATTCTTCTAACAATGAGGCTTATAAATATTAGTATAAAATACAGGGTGGGCGCGAGAATTTCTCCAATTTCGGGAAAATTGAGCAGCAAGAACTGAAGGAACTATTTGCTTTTAAAGATTCTAAATACGACGAGAAATCTTAAACAGATGGCATTTGTACACTAAATAGATTGGATCTAGATGTGCCCTGTTCCTTGGTTCAGGCAACGCAATATTCTCAAGCAGGGCAACAATTCTTGTGCTAACCCTGCAAAATGTTCTTCGTCGTTCTAGCCGCGCGAGATCCTTCACAATAGTATTAAGTACGACGTGTATAGTTACAGACATTCTGGGATCCTGCAGAATAATATCGTACGTAGTAGGAAAAAAAGCAAATCGTATTTGCTGTTCGGTTTGGACACCAATTGTTTAGATTTAGAAATTCTTGAGCCATGGAACTTGTTTTCCACATACATTTTTAGCCTTGATAACCGAATTCAAGTTTGATTTTCAAGGAACGGCTTCCTCAAAATTCTAGCTTAAGATTAGAAGCTACTGAGTGGGTCCTAATGTGTGGAATGAAATTAGGGAAGGCAGACGCTTATTTACGTACGTTTTACTTTATAATATACATTCAGTACTAAATGTTTCAGTTGAACTTGGGTTACTACTTGCCAGTTCGTGTTTTTCTCTCCCTTTCTAGGTTAAGTGTTAATTGTATAGCGTCTTCGTTTCCAAATTGTATAAATTTTTGCAATGTCTCCGAATTGCAATCAGTTCCGAAATGTTCGTTGAGAATTGAGAATTTAAATTACGCTTTCTAGGGAGTTTGTTGTGATTGTTGTTAATTTTGTTTCGCTTATGGAACGATTGAGACGTCGCTGACTTGTTGCTGTGGTCCACAACAAGTACTAGCGACGCATCCATTCAATGAAGCCTCCTGAGATGGACAGGCAATGAAGCAATCACGGCCAGGGTCAGAAGTCTCCTCCGGGTAATGCTACATGACACAAAGAATTCAAAATATTACTTCGAACGCTTAGTTCAATATTACGAAAGTTGTGTGAAAAATTACTTCAACAAATTCGGGTTGAATCGTAGTGGAGTGAATGCCTTCGTTATGGAAGAATTCCTTGACACGTTCAGCAATTCGAATGTAATCAGCCAGATTGTGACAGCTGAAGAAATTGAAAATCAGACTTAGGTTGACTTTCAAGCTGGAAAAAAGAATGAAAAGGAACGGAGCTTACCGAATGTGAGCAGAGGCAATGATCCGATCTCCAGCCAGTTGCCAAATGTGCAATTCATGAACAGCCAAGACTCCATCAACCTCAACAATCAATCGTTTACGCAATTCGTCAACCTGCGTCATAAAATATAAACAAACTGTCATAACAGATGATCGAATTAAATTGTCAACAAACAGCAGGACAATGCATTTACTCACCTGGATATGCGTCGGAACAGTTTGGAGCAAGATCATAGCAGATTCAGTCACTAGTGAGAAAATAAGAAGTTTGAATTATTTGAGGTTCATTTTGATTGAAGTGCAGTAAATTGTCATGAACTGAGTTACTTACAAAGTGGCCAGACAGATTTCATGAGCAGGAGAACCATGATGACACTGAGAGCCGGGTCCACGTAGTGGACATATTCCCAAGTAGTAAGCCAAACGATCAGAGCCGAAATGATGACAATAACGGACCCAACAGCATCCGCAACCACGTGAAGGAAGACTCCACGCATATTCATCTGCTCAAAGTTAGGTCAGAATATTTCAATCAGAAGGTCATGGTCATGGTCATAGCCACTTACGTAATTAGTTGAATTATTCCACTTACGCTAGAAGCATGACTATGAGAGTGTCCATGGTTGCGAACCACAGGTCGAGGTGGTTCGGGAGCGTTGTCAGGAGAAGTGACCCGTTCGTCGTTCTCATTACTGTCCGTAGCAACCATCCGGGTAAGACGGCTTTGATGCTTGATGGTATGATGTCCGTGGGAGTGACCATGGCCGCCATGTCCTGCAATGCAAAAAATATTTAGTTGTTCTAGAATTTAAGCACCTGTTAGAAAATTAATGATCCGTAAGTGCTAAGTTAATTTTAATATATTGAATAACTTACCACTAAAGAGAAACAGTCCAATGACGTTGACAACCAGTCCGCCAATTCCGACAAACATAACCCACTTAGGATGATGGATCACGTCCGGGGTAATGAAGCTATTTAGAAAAAAATATATATTATATTGTAGTAAGAACAGGTTTCTCTAATTCATTTGGTTGCAAAGTTGAGTTTAAAATGAGTCAAACTTAATTACCGCTTGATCGACTCAACAAGAATTGAGAAGCAAAGAGCCACGAGGAAGACAGCATTCACCAATGCTCCCAAAACCTCAGCTCGAGCCCAGCCAAAGGTGTTCTTGGACCACTTCTTCGGAGACATCTGCAAATTGTGAGTTTGTAAATTATTAACTATTTCACACATCCGCCTTTATTTTATATTGTCAGATATTTACAAATACATACCTTGACCGACATGAAGGCAACAACCAAAGCAGCCACGTCGCTCAACATGTGGAAGGAATCAGCCACAAGTGCCATAGAGTTGCTCATATAACCAACAGCAATTTCAACCAAGAAGTAGACAAAGGTCATGGTGAACATGATGACCAATTTGGTCTTGTTGCTTGAGTTAGTCATCTCACGTTCTGGAAAGAATTAACAATATAAATCACAAAAACGAATAAGTATTTGACTAAGCCTTATAAAATACAAACTGCAATTGAAGAAGCCAATTCGTATTCTTAGACTTGATGAAAAAAGAAATATACTCAGTGCTCAGTATTGATTTAACATAGCAAAGTCATGGAACCCGGAAAAGAAACCGTGCGGGAAATTCTACACCTGGAATATCATTACGACTATTGACCATTGATTGTCTAATGAATACAGCCTTACTTCTACATGCAAGACATCTGTCTTCGAGAATTTTCGTGGGTCAATACGTAATCTACACAATTTTGAGTTTTGAACCTCCAATACTTAATATATCTATGGTTGATTTCATAATATATTGTCAGTTAATCTCCTTTCAAAGAAAAATTTTTTTTTGGCCGCCATCTTTGCGAAATTTTTTTTGACACTTTCGCACACTTTTCGGCCCCAAAAATGTGCTAAAGCTACTCTACTGTGTCTCTAGAGTGATGGCGAACTCGTTTCAGTTCAATCCGCACAACGCTCAAAACCACCCAAAATCAGCCAAAATCAGCCTTATCCGGGAAGGTCCTTTGAAACTCTTGAATGTGGATAACGGGCAGACAGTGTGATGTGTGATCTACTAGATATTTAGTAAAGTCTTCTTTGGTCAGGTTAGTTAAGGACATGTGGATTGGTTTGGTTAGGTTAGCGGAAGTACATTTAAATCATTAAACGAACCTTAAAAACGAAAACGAAAAGTAGCTAACACAAGAGCACGTAATTGGTACTCATATATTGATATATTTTTAAGTATGCGGAAATGCCTCCACAAATATTAACTCTTTTTTGTCATCAATCTCTCATTTGTCCTAAGTAAGTAAGTACATACAAAGTAAGTATAGCGTACTCAGGAAGTAGCAGTCAAACATTTTAAACTTTTCAGTTCTTCACATCTTTTATTTAAAAATTGGAATTTTTATGACGAATCCAAAATGCAAGTAAACAAATTCTGACTCATCGCTTAAGGCCCATGCGAAATCAAGTGCAGTACTTTTTACAGCTTATTTAATACCACTGCATAGCAACTAGCCTAGTCAGCAATTCGCAAAATGTATTTAGATTTATTGAGAAATATAATTTTAAAGAACTCATAACCTTAAAAATGCATACCTTTCTATTGTACGTGAATCTAAATCAAAATGATACGTGATACAGCACAAAAAATTACAGATCATGATATTCCACGTGATCTAAATGTCAGATTAGCCTTTGCAGCCGGAGTATGCGGTACTACAAGAGTTTTGACTACAGAATAAATCGCTCCGTCTAATTCCTCCTGAATATTATCAATCTCAGCTAATCCCTAATATTTATGATAACAGAGTTAAGAGCAGACGTAGTTTACTAGTATACCACACAGTTATTGAATGTCCAAATGCAAACCATTCGATGGGTTCATGGTACGTAATTACTACGAATATCAAAATGTTCGTCTTTACTATTCAATCCAAATTCAGCATGCTCAGCAAGTCTCATTCAGTTTCGTCAAAATGCAAGTAAGTACAGCTGAATTACGTGCGTAAAGAATTGGTACTTGGACACGCGCTAATACGCGGCGGTACATCACACATGATCAAGTCGTTAAACCGTGAACTTCAACCGAAAACAAGAACCACATAAACATAAACCAAGACCATTGTTCAGTATTAATTCCAATTCATTCTTTATGGTTTCTGGCGGGAGCGGGATCAGTAATCAGAACTGAATGGGATCATGTTGATTGCTTAATTGGCACTACCATTATACAAAATGAAATTGCGAGACGCTGGAACTATAAATTGGAAACGCATGTACAGAATATTGATTACTACATAGAATTGAGATAATGGATAATTACCCGAAGTATCCTTTTTAGTATTCTTCCGATGAACAATATTATGATTATGACTTTCCACAAACTTAACTCTTTGATCATCTTCCATATCGGAAGGTCGATAGGCTCGAGACATGGTTCACGCCTAATTAAATAGGAACTAAAACTTAACCCAGCTACTACTACTTCAAAATTAAATCAGATTTGAGTGGGTTTAAGAGTGACAGCTAGTCTTTAACTCCACAGACACAGATCCACATGTGACATGACTGGAACTGATTTAATGACCGAGACCGAGAGTGACAACAAAGTCAAAGAACTTGAATCCTTTACAAATTGTCTATGCAGACTCCTCCACCCTGTCAATAACACTGTACAAGGTCTGTGTTCTTTCTGAGTCACAAGTCACAACTCACAACCACAACATGATCATTTCTATTTTTGTTTTCTACACTAGAGATATTGAAAATGAGAATGACACTTTGAAAGTAATCTGGAGATGCAGTTCTTTAACTCCGACTGGGACTCCGCCCAAAACACTAAATGAGGATCTTCCTTCTCAGAACTAATTTCACGGACTTCCCAATTCTTGTCTCAATCTCAGCTTGGGACTTTTGTACTGATTAGTACGTCTGTAATCTCTTCACACACACTTGAATTGAAAGCCCGAGTGTCAGATTCTGATTTCCTGTAATAAAAAGTTCTCTTCTCCCAACTCCACCTTCAACGAGTTGGTCCGATACACTTCGGACTCGGGAAAAAGAGTGTTTCTATGTTGTATTTCTATGACCAGAAGATACTTGAGTGATCCGCTGGGGTTGCGTTGGTGACTAAAAACTAAGGATGGATCTTTGTATGTATGTAGTAGGCTTCACCCTGGCTTGGCTTGTCTACGTGCTACGAGGGCATTGTATTGTATAAGTGTGAGGATCAGGATTCTCTGAATGTTTTGTATGTTCTATGCAGTATATTATATCATCCCATTGTCTGTCTGCTTGTCCAGGGAACAGGGAATACAGTAAAGTACGTACTTGTCATGTCAACTAGACTCAGCTCAGAGAGCCTCCGGACTTATGCCTGATTTATAGTTTCGTGATCATGTCATGTTTTTGGCTTTTTCACGAAAATTCATGCACACGAATCACTTTTT
>JAQFYU010001176.1:0-16073 GCA_034694905.1 Ceratophysella granulata | reverse complement strand
GAAATTTCGGGTACCCGAAGTTTCGGGTCGGGTCACGATTTCCACCCGACCCGAAATGTTCGGGTCGGGTTCGGGTCGAACTGATTTTAACCCGAAAATTTAGGGTCGGGTCGGGTTTCGGGTCGGGTCAGCCAAAAACTGACCCGTTTCCATGCCTAATTTGGGATGAACCTTGGAAATTAGATCATATTTCAAAATATTCAATTCGGTCGATTCAATAAGCGATGTGCGGATTGCAAAAGAATTCCAATGGTCTTTAACTCAAGAAACATAGTAATCAGAAAGCACAAAATCTTAAAATGGACTCTGCTTCGCAATCAAATGCCTTTATTAGCCTGTGCCCTGTGCCTTGTCATATTGTGGGTGAAACGGTTTCGCAATGGTTATAGCATTTCGTATCCGGTATTTTTATATTTTAATCAAAGACTGAGCCGGGCGTGGGTGTTCAGAAGTCAAAGACACACTCTTTCTGTCATTAATTCTCGTTCAGGATCAAGATTAGATGTGTACATAACTGTAAACGAGCATCACATGCAAAGGCAAACAGACATACGTAGTCTGTCTGAAGTCGCATTCTTTGGCCAGAAAACTACGAATCAATGGACTCATGCATTATGCAGGCGTGTTTCTACTTGTGTACCAAAATAGATTGTGCGATTTACAATAATACAGTCTAGAATTATAAAATGAGTTTACAGTAAAGCAGATGGAATCATGTAATTCTTAATTGTTTCGTTGTTTCTTTTTTGTGTAGGTGGAAAATCGAGCAAACACAATGGGTTGGCCACAGTCGCCGTGGACAGCCGCTATATTCCCGGTGACTCCGCCTCATTCCAAAGAAATAATGGAGTGATTGTTGCCAGTAAAAAATGCGATATTATTCGAACTCCGTGTAAGTAATCTTGTATCTTGTATGCGTTAACACTTAACCTTTGCCTATCTTCAAATTTTTGCCAACGAGGCTCAAAAGCCGGAAAATAAGCCATAAATACGGTTTCAATGCGGAGCTTATTGCTTGAAGTATTAAGTTAACTGAGCTGAGATAACCTGTGTATAGTTTTGGCTTCTCATTCACTTGGAACTTCAAAGAACAAATTCACCATTTCCTCTGCTCTACATGCATTGATGACTTTTATGATGTTTACTCAATAATTCATTATTATTTTATCTCATATCCTGAGATTCTCCCCAAACAACACCTGAAAGTCAATAGAATATTTAAAGTAATAAAATGTGGAGCTATCTTCCAACTTCTAATGATCCCAATTTCCGCCAAGTTAAACTTTCATTCATTTCGAACACATGAATATCAATAATGTGTAACCTGACACTTGTTTACACCACCGTTTCAGTTAGCGACCAGGGATTGATTTCAATTTTGTATTCTTCTCTTTCACTCGTCTAAATATTAGTGGAACCAAAGTGACAGGAATGAGTTATGTCTGGGTTTGTTCTGTTTACATTCCCAAGACCCCATGACTTTTGCTTATTACGTATTTAGTATTAAATATCATATGATCATGTCATAATTCAAATATAATTATGACAGATGCATTTCATTCTGTTTACAGCTCTCAGCACGTTTGGCCAACCCAGTAATGGAAGTAAATGCAAAACACTGCCTCAGCAACTCTCTTTTCAGAAATCCAAAGCCGAGTCCTTTGACGGCAGTACGAATAATGGGTACTTGCGTGGGAACGGACTCAATGGAAGCCACAATCATGTCTCAACGCCTAACGGCTCAAGTAGCAATACGACCTTTCTTCAACATCAGATCATGCAACAGCAACAGCTTCAATATAATCTTTCTAAAAATGGCGGAGCTGGGATTCAAGTTACTGGAAAGTCCTTGGTGGCGCTCTACGACTACAGCTCGAGGCATAGCCGTGACGTTGCTTTTCTAAAGGGCGATGTACTGGAAGTTATAAATGATAGGTGCGTAAAATACTGGCACCGTGTTCCAAAGTGCAAGGAGCGATTGAAAGAGTTAATACTTCCGAGCTACTTTTTGAACGAATTGAACAAGCCTATGGAATTCTTTCAAACGCTGCAATAAAGTGCAATTCTGTATACCTCGGGAATAATCAATAATACGATTGAACTATTTTAAATACCAAATTAGTGATCCTGATTGGTGGAACGTGTACGTGATACGAACGGGAGAGACCGGATTTGTGCCACGCAACTTTGTCGCTGTAGAAAAATCTATCGAGTCAGAAGAGTAAGTTCCTCTACACAAATGAAAATGACTAAATTGCACTGTGGCATGCAAGGTTTTCAATTGTATTTGATCTCATCTCCTGCTATAGCTGGTTCTTTGGTAAAATCTCCCGTCGTGAAGCCGAAAAGCTCCTAATGGGTGAGGAGAATCCACGAGGAACATACTTAATTCGTAATTCGGAGCAGAATCCAGGATCCTTCTCGTTAAGCGTGAAGGATTGGGAACAGGACAAGTCATACCATGTGAAGCACTACAAAATTCGACCTCTCGACTCTGGCGGTTACTTCATTACCACAAGACTCCTCTTCCAATCGTTACGTGAACTTGTTCAGTCCTATTCAAGTAAGTTGAAGTGAAAAATCTATAGCTAAAATCTGCAGCTTTCCCTCCTCATGCCCTGTGCCACT
This sequence comes from Ceratophysella granulata, assembly GCA_034694905.1. NCBI lineage: Eukaryota > Metazoa > Arthropoda > Collembola > Poduromorpha > Hypogastruridae > Ceratophysella > Ceratophysella granulata. The sequence goes on along the minus strand of JAQFYU010001176.1, from coordinate 13,445 downwards.
TTTTCCACTTTGCCAACCAATTTATATTTCTGAAGCACTTTTTTGTACCGTACACGGGCCTCGTGCTCGGGCGTTTGATAACCCTAGATTTATTACCCTCATAAGGGCTGAGATTCGGAGTGGCTTTGACACATTTCGTATTAACTTAACACGTTCGAGTCTGAGTTCTTGGTTTGACTCAAATCTAATTAAAGTTGAAAATATCTTCCAGAAAAGAATTCCGATTTAAATGCTAATGCCTAAGATATTCAATTCCTGCTTGTATTTACTTTTCAGGGAATGCTCAAGGCCTGTGCCACGTTTTAACCCGGTCTTGTCCCAAGCCTAGTCCTCAAATGTGGGATTTGTCCCCTGAAACTCGGGATCAATGGGAGATAGAGCGAAGTGAGCTTCAGTTCATCCGGAGATTGGGTAACGGGAACTTTGGTGAAGTCTGGTATGGTGAGTGCACAATAGGAATATTCTGCCGTGAAATTACTTGCAAAGATTTGTAGTCAGGCGATCGCTCTGGTCCATTGTCCGAGTAACAATTAACCCGTATATAAATTGAGATTCTAATGGTTATACCAGGTCGATGGAGAAACGGAATGGAAGTAGCCATCAAAACACTCAAAGCCGGAACTCTCATGTCTTCCTCAGCCTTTCTCGAAGAAGCTGCCATTATGAAGAAATTCCGTCATGACCGTCTCGTAGCCCTTTACGCTGTTTGCTCGAGAGAAGAACCTGTTTACATTGTGACGGAGTACATGCGAAACGGGTCACTCCTCGAGTACTTAAGGAATGGTGAGGGCCAGAGCCTTGATGAAATGGATCTCGTCTATATTGCTGCGCAGGTACGATATAAGCCATAAACCAATCAAACTTGCTTTCACTTTAATTGAAAAGAACATCTAACTCTCGTGGGACGATGGGTAGCACACACGTAACACGTAACCCGAGTTTTCAACATTTTGAGCATGAATCATGTGTGCTACATTCTATTCACGTAGACATCCTTTAATGAAAACACTGCATTTATAGATTGCGAGTGGTATGGCCTATTTAGAAGAGAAACAACTAGTCCATCGAGACCTCGCTGCAAGAAATGTCCTTGTTGGGGATACGAATGTTGCTAAAATATGTGACTTTGGATTGGCTCGTGTCATTGTTCAAGACGACGAGTATTGCCCGCGTCAGGGTTCACGCTTCCCTGTCAAATGGACCTCCCCTGAAGCCATTCTCTACGGACGATTCTCAGTCAAATCCGACGTCTGGTCATATGGTATTCTTCTCATGGAACTTTTCACTTATGGGCAGGTTCCATATCCAGGTATATTGTTAGAAATTAGCTTAATTTGAAAATCAAGTTAAGAATTAATGCATAAATTGTGAATTCGAATCATATTTTGACAATTTCAGGAATGAATAACCGAGAAGTGATAGATCAATGCAGTAAAGGTTACCGCATGTTGCAGCCTACTTCTGGTCATGTATCCGATCCTGTCTATCACATGATGCTTCGCTGTTGGGACGTTGAACCAGAGCGAAGACCTACTTTTGAGTTCCTTCAGGTAAAATTCAATATAAATTCTCAGCGTTCTTTAAATTAACAAATGTCGACTGTGCTATTCAATATCGTTCTTTTCTTGCAGCATTTCTTTGATGATTTCCCCGTGGCTTGTGAACCTTCCTATCGCGAAGTCAAGAACAGGATTCCAATTCATTCGTAGAAATGGAATTTACTTCTAATTCTATTCTTACATGCAGACTTCAAATCAAAGGCCTGCCAAGTGTCGTATTTCGGCTTACGGAAAATAATCAAACGCACAGCGACAGTCAGTTCTTCGTCTTTGGCTGAAAGGTTTGCCTCAGATTACCATTAGCTAATGCAACTTGCTTCACCTTAAATTATTGTAATAATCTCGCACCTCACTCATGTATAACGTAGTTGTTTATGATGTACAAATACTTTTGTGACTAGTTAGCTGTATTGTTTCAAGTAGGATGACTATGATGCACATACTAACAAGGGCATTGATGACCATGAGCATTTACTTCTCCAATGTATTGTCAATGCTTGTAACTTTGACTGCCGGATACTCTTAATCTTAATTTCATTACTTATGCATTTTTAATGAATTAGGTCAATTACCAAGTTTTGTATTTTCTTGTACTTATCATTACTTACCAGTTTTTGCGTAGCAATACATTATTGGTGTAAGAATATTCCTAGTTCTGCAATTGCCAAATATTTAATTGAATGGTTTATAATGCAGAGAATCTGGACTATAGTTACCGATTTACCTATGTGCATTTACTAATGAGGTTCGCGTTCAGGTTTTGCGGGTAAAGAGAGAAAGTTGTCATTGACGAACCAAGTACTTTATTTTGTGTGCTTTAATGAACTCTACAAACACGAGTCAAGTGTTTTAGTCATTTCGTGAATGCAGATTAACCGATTATCATTTAAAAAGCTCGATTTTTGGGTCTCCAGCATTTATAGTCGAGCTTATTTTCTTTATGCTAGATTTAAGCCGTTTTAATTTAGTTATGTAACAATTTCAAATGTTCACCAGAACCAACGCAATAATTTAAATTGTACAATATTCGAGTTGTAAGCAGTAAGCATGTTACCACCAACAAATTGTATTTACCTTGTGTTTTGTGATGTGCTCTAGAAATATGTTTTAAGTCAAATTCATTGGTTGCAATTTACTCAGCCATTGAAAGCACTTGAATTAGGAAGGTGCAATTTCTATTCACTAAGTCCCGAGCATACATGGTTACCCTTGGGTTAATCGTGGATCCTGGGTGTCAAGGGCCGGTTGATTCAATTATAGATTTTACCCGAGTTTAATGATTTACGCTTTTAAGTTTAATGCATTTAATTTGTTTAAGTATTCTGTTATTTACCCATATAACCTATGTTGTTGCTTTAGAATTAGATGTCAAATATTTTTATATTTCTGCGCGATTGATGCTTCGACCAGATTTTGTGTTTTTAAGCAATTTAAGGTTATCAACTAGTGTGTTGTTTAGTGTTTGTACGTGACTCGTGTTGAGAATGAATGTATTTTGAACCAAATTGAACACGAGCACTTTGTCAAGTCTGCACCTCGAGATTTGGAACGTCCGAGTCAATTCAATACTGAATGCAGAAACTCTAATCTCTAATATTTGTAAAAATTACCCGGAATACCGAATTGTATTCTATTGTCTCTGGAATGACTAACGTATGTCCGTGTTTGTGAATTCGTATGTTTCATGAAAAGTATGTTACCCAATGCTACCTTAATATGTAGTTTGTCCGGAGCTAGTGAGATGAAATGACATCAATAAATTAAGTTTAGTCACTTTTCAAAATATATAACAGGCGATATTATTTATTTACCCAGTTTAAATTCGTGGCTTCACATAAGCATAAAATGGTTCCGGTGAAATTGTGAACCCTTTGCCAGGTTTTAGGGAAGGTTCACCGTATTCTGTAGCTATCCCAAAACTGAATCTTTGTAGTATGGCAGTGAAATACGTAAACAGGGTTAGTTTCGCCAGCGCTTCACCCATGCAGACGCGTTTTCCTGTTTGGAAAAGGAAATAGGCATCATTAGTATTCAAATTGTGCTTAGGCCTGAATTTTTAGACAGTCTTTCAAAAAATCGCGCATGTATTTATAAGTTGAATTAAATAAATTATTCGTACATTATATTTTTATCGAATTTGTTCATTATGTTTTCCAAATTATACTGATATGTTAAAGTTTTTATTTTAGGAATTTACAATTGCAGCCGGTTTTGTTTCGATTTTATTTCGTTTTCGACTCCTATTTGTTTGGCATTATATTTTTATTCGGGTTTTCCCTCATTAAAAAATCGTACCATATAAATTACGCTTTTAATCTACGTTTAAAAAGAAGAAAGATGCTTCTTCCGCCCTAATAGAATTAGGTTAAACAAACAAACATTAATTGATTGATTGATTGACTGACTAACTAGCGCTAATTTTAATTAAGTCATCAACGATTGTGCATGAATTACCCATTCCAAACGGTAAAAACGACGGATGCTGTTTGAGATTTCCATTAGCATCAAGGAATCGTTCCGGTCGGAAGTTGCAAGGATCTCCCCATGTATCTTCCGACATGTGAATACTGTGCAAATTGATCACCATGACGTCATCCTGATTTTAATGTAAGAAATTCGAATATTCCACTTCTGCTGTCCAGTTTGTTAAATTCAATGCAATTACCTTGTCAATACAATATGGCCCCAACATTGTATCAGTCGTACAAACGCGATGAACTAATGGAATCACGTTGCAAACTCTCTGGACTTCGAGCAGAGTGGCTTCGGTATACGGCATCCTATTCGAATCGAATTGCAGTTTAATTGAAAATTAAATTCTAAGTTGTACAAGAAAATTCCGATTTGGACAAATTTGATTTTAGCCAATTAACCTTTGTCTATCTTCATTATCCGGCAGTCGACTAGTTCCAATTACACTGTCAATCTCTTCTTGAACCTTACTCTGAACGCTCGGATTCCGAAGCATGTAGAGCATTGCAAAGTCGAGCGTATTTGCGGTAGTTTCGGAGCCAGCCGTGAATAGATCCAGGCATACCATTATAAATTGTTCTTCTGTGCAAAAAAATTATTAATACACAATTTGAATTGAATGTCTCAAACTAGTTTAAAATTTAACTTACCCGTAAATAAATTATTCTCTTCGCCCTTGTGCTTGTCCATTTCCTGTAGGAATATGTCAATGAAGTCCTTGGGATTTCCAATGTACGAACCTTCTGCCATTCGTTCATTTAAAATTTTCTGAAAAGTGAGTAAATCATATATGAAATAATGCAGATTATTCAAATTAATTAATTTTAACCAGTGAATTACCCGAAAAAATTGATGCAACATTCCATAAAGCTTCATCTGATTAGTATGACCCGTCATTTCCGGGGCCACATGTCTCAAAAACGGAAATGCCATTAAAATATTTCCTCCAATGTCAAAAGTTCTCGAGATTTCTTCCACAGTTGAAATTAATCTTTTTAATTTCTGATCATCATAAGAAAACCGAACACCACCAATCATGTTCCACAGAACATTGAGCACAGGTAAGGTGAAGGAATGTTCCATGTGAACAATGTTCCCAGGACTTGACTCCGTCTTTTGTGTAAAGTCATGGATGAAGTCAATTAGCTCATCTTTTACAGCTACTTCCATGCTTTTCTTCTTTCCAAAGCCAAAGTCTTTGAGTGTTCGGTTTGTAAATCTTTTGAGCTCTTTGTATGCTTCTCCATTGTTGAAAATTAAGCCTGGGAAGAGATTAATTCGTTGGTAAACGAGCTTTATAAAAATAATATTGCACGTTACGGTAAATAATTGGTCAGTAAATTAGTGATCCATCAACCATTCAAAAATGTCCGAGTTAAAGATAAAGACCTTCACCGACATAACAGAGATGGGCTATTTCCTTTTTGGATAATCTTCATGGTTCATTCGCATTCGCATGCGTTGTTTACTATAGTTTCCTATGCATAATGCATGGTATTTAGTACTGTGAATCTCAATTCGCAATAATGGCTGGTACGATGCGTGGGACGAAATTGGGCTTATTTTGAGGGCTTAGTGGGCTACGTTATTATGTGATGAGATGATAGTGCAAATTGTACAGTGTGGCGAATAAATTAATTGCGTACTTACCCAAGGCTTTTCCAAATGACCTCTCGACAAACCAGCCGTCAGCAAATCTGGCTGCAAATTCTTCACGACAGCAAACGGCTCGAGCATATTCCGCACTGCTAACAATAACTAAATTAAATATGACAAAATTAAATTTAAACAAAGATATACTTGATTTTTGACAAAACGTAATAAATATTTGTCTAATTTCATTATAAAGTAACATTAAATCAAATAAATATAATAACAGAAGATAAAATAAAATAAATAGATAATCAAAATTCCTGTCTATATAATTTCTGCATATTATGATTAGCCCAAAATATTTCACAGAATGTACAATTAAATAATTTAGTTACCTGCATGATTGACACCAAACTGAAGATTGGCTAATGGACCATATTTTCTCGAAATTCGGTCCATGATAATGTACGCTGGTTGATACGAAGTATAAAATGATTTACTGGAGCCACGCCTATTAGGATTTAATACGGCTGGAAGCATATGCAGCACGTTTCCAAGAATGGGAAGCTTCAGTGGACCTTAATTTTGAAGGTTGACGTAAGATTCAATTTATTGGTATAATTAACTGTATTGTCTCTATTTTTTGCAAAATTTTTACCAGGTGGTCGCTTCTTCAGGCGATCCTTCCTTCGCCGGTCAATGATCTTTAACACAACAAACCACATCGTCAGAAAGAAACACAGTAGCAACAAGTAATTCACCATTTTGTTCAATTTGTAACACTTTTTACATTAATATTTTAAAATGCACAAATCAACAAATTGCACTATATTGAAAATTTACGAAAAAATATTAAATGTGCTCCCATAATTGCGTATCAGCGGTCTTGATCAACTTAGAACACTGCTGACAAATATACGGCACCAAATAAATGTTTGTGTATTATATTTTTCATCATTTTAATATGGGCATTCATACGAAAACCCTTTACTTTTGAACTCAAATCGACCATCTCCTAACTTGTATAATGATGTGACCTGTGCATCATACATTTATTGACATTGAAAAGGTACATATGTCAAGCGGTCAGTTATGCTTGTGGGTGTACGTCTAGTGTGATGAAACGATTCTTTCCATTTTCGTAAATTCGGAGACCTTGTGCCAAAACAAATGTGGGGTTGTGATAGTAGTTTACAATGTATGCATTTTCAAAGCTTCTACCTAGCTTTTACTTTGTTTGTCTATTCTATTTGACTGTCTGAATATAAACCGATTTTCTATCCAAATTCAACTGCATAAAATACTGTCAGGGTCAGGCCAGCACCGACTACATCGTGCGAGCCCTGTTAGGCTCAAAATAAAGAACATAGGCGAACACTGTTTTTTTTCTATATTCGAACAATATTTTCAAATAATTCTTAGTTCAAACGTAACTTTTTAGACATCCAAAGTTTAATGTAGACATCCGAATGAATTTCTGTGTTTATGTGTTGTGTATTCAATTAATTCTAGATTTTACAATGAATTGAAATTGTATATTTTGCACGATGAACAAAAAACAATTAAATTAAATAAGCTTTATAATTTTGTGACCCAGCATTAATTATGCTCAATTCAGCCTACAAATTCGGATTAAAATGTGTTTTGCTGCAGGCGATGATGAGTAGATAAATAAAATAAAATTAGTTATCTGAAAATATTTAATTTAAAACAATTCAGCAGTGTACAGTACCAAATAGGCATTTGTTCATTTGCAAAGGCTACAGTATTTCATAATCCATTTTTATAATGTTTAAAAAAAATTAGCACTCGAAGTTACTGAAAAATTCAGTTTTATTGACTGGAGAGAAATGTTCGCCCATTTACCATTATTATTGCCTTTTCCCATTTTCGAATTCGAATGCACAAGCTCCTCTTGAGATGCCAGCACGAGATCAGATAGGCTCTTTTTAGTCAAGATTAAGCTGATCTGCTGATATTCGAATTCCATGTTTAAATCCTCAAACACATTTGTGAATCTAACAAGATCATGATTATGACTATGTTACATTTGTCAGGCTTCATGGGAAAATGGATAATATTATCTGCTGCACCACATATGGCACATGGCTCCCACTCCTGAAGCGTCTATAAATTCTGGAACCACTCCAACTATTTAATAGACAAGTACACATATTTGACTTCTGAATCCTTACGTCGTCGAGAGGAATGTAAACAATCAAGCTCTTCAAATAAGTCTTTCCGGAATTTGGAATCTTCTGTTCTCAAGCTCATATATCACTGATTCCAGATATGCCACATGCGTGGGTTACGTGTGTACCGGAGTGCGTGTGCGTATTGATATTGATACCGTTGAGTGGGCTTAAGTGCTGTGGTACGCGTTAATTTTCTCATAAAATGTTCATGCATCTTCTGTATAAGTGAAATGTTAATTTAGAAATGCGAAAGCTGCACGCATTTCATTTTGCAAATATTGTACAAGTAAATAGTTGTCTCAACGCACTCAAAAATCCTTAGAATTCTGAATATTTGAATATTTTTACAAAATGCGGTGGGCTAAATATTCAGTTCTGTGCGGATCCCAAAATTGCTGTCTGTGTTCCGTTTTGACGCACGTGGAATTCAGAATATATTTACATTCCGGGTGATACAGGGTGTTCGCGAAAATTTCCCCTCAATTTTGAAAAAAGAAATCTAAGGTTTGGCTTTGAAAATCATGATAAAATTCAAATGAGAATATTTTTTTTGAAAGAATAGACGAAAATGTCTATTTATCAAGATTTTGGAAACGCATAGAACTATATTCTAAATTTTGGAAATGTTATTTGTTTCATTGGAAATATTTCAAGCGACCACCCTGAATATACCTGAATCAAAATCCTAAAAATAAAATTGTTTGCAATCCTTTCACAAATCGATCATGAACCCTGGATTCCCATTTAAATTAGGCGATAGACGGAGTGGTTGTGCTAAATAGAGAGGCACGTGCCTTGAAGATGAGGTCAATGGGAATCTTGTGCTGTGAAGGGTAATAAAGGGAAACCGTCAAACTTTTTCCTATTAGAAAAGATGACAGGAAGAATACCCGAGAAAAGAATAACACTCCGCTTGACATGTCCTTATATATTATGATGAAAGCGATAGCACACATCTCGTCCAGTCCAGCCAAGCCAGACATTGCGTGAACAGAAGTGTACACACGCGTCACGCGTAAACAGCGCTGCTCAGTGGAAACTATAATTTAATCATAGTAGTACAGGAAGTTGGAAGTTGGGTGAAGATAAGAAAAATCCGCTGTAGTCAGTATGTACAATTTTACGTCTGGATTGTATCACCCAGTAAGACGACAGTTAACTTCAGATAGGGAAGTGTATATCATTCTCATTATCCCGAGCTTGTCTCGATGAATCGGAAATTATGATACCATTTAAATGTACATGTTACAGACTGACTGGAAAAATCGGATTTCCGGAATGCGATAATAAAATATGTAATGCCAATTAAGAAAGTTGAAATAAAATTACTAGCGTCATAGTCAATTGTAAATTACGTCGCTATTCTAAAGTTTACATTCATAATTCTTCACATTTTTTTCTAAATATGCCACGAAGTGATGCGAGTTGATCAAGAATGAATTTGCTAATTATCAATGCCGATATATAAATATTTCATAAATAACTATTAGGTTGGCTTCAATTTTATTTAATTTGTCTGATTTATTTTGATATTTGTATTTATTATTTGATTTTATCTGGAATTTTCTGCTCCTTGGAAGCAAAATAAAAAGATATGAATAAAAAGGTAATAATAATTTAACCGTTTTTCTTTGATTTATATAATTTTTATTGCTGGGATTTCTTGCATTTTTGAATTAATCATTGAATAGTTGTTCGAATTGTTTGTTTGTTTTAATTAATTCATTTTTTTTGATTGTTTTCCATTTCATTAATTTTTTCATCCAATTTGACTGAATAATCGGGAAGATTTATTTGACCTTAAATAGAATTACTTTGATTTAAAGCATCAAAAATGGTGTACCGCCGAGCACCACATTAAATGTGAAAATATTAAACTGAAATCCGACGTAAATGATGTCAACTCTGAACTCAGCGAATAAATATTTAACTTTACTCGAAAAAGTATTTTAAAATACGGCGTATCATCAATTTAACTCGATTTACTCTGTGATCAGTTCTGTACTAAAATATGGACATTGGACATATTACACCGTTGCTCGAATCTGGATCTGGAGTCGAGCTACAGCAATCTAAAGGGCAAAAGCCTAAATTCCTGGCTTGGCTGGGCTATCCACGTGGACTTGAGTTTGTCGGATAAAGTTTTTGGGCTGAACCGAAATACCCGATACACGACAAACACAGGCAGCACACATAAATAAAATTGTGCGTAATGTCTAAGTTTTTCCTCTTCTTGAGTCTATTCGAGTGAAGAACTTCATTCTCTCGTCGCATCCCACTACTATGTGATGTGATCATCATCCCTCGGTTCAAGTACGACAGAGTAGAGCCCAACTCCCTTGAACCCACCATGGAACACACAACTTTGACTCAGAAGACTACTTTATTTTTACGATACGACAAAGTCTCATTCGACTTCCTGCTGATCAAACCATTTATAAAAAAATAGCAAGTCTTAATTTTGGGCCATCGATTCTCCTGCTCCACGTGCCTTATCAGTCTCATCCAGGTTCCTTCTTCATGACGGATTACTTTCTGCTTACGTCGTCCTATTAAAGGGACATCGCATCATGCTTTCCGCAAAAATCCTCGTGGGAAAATGGAACGTGGAAAATTGAATAGTTCAGAGGAACAATAAGCTCATAGGTCAATCTTAAGTGTTAAGACAAGTCGAAATTGCGAGGGTGGCAAATCGAAAATGATTAATGGCTACATTTAAATTGAAGGCTGATAAATTTTTAAAACATTCAAATTTATTAGGGTATTTTACGATTTCAACCAACTCCCTTGAGGTAAAATTGTAGAAATAGAAAACGTTTTTTGAAACAGTAGACTGTCGAGAAGCCTTTTGATGTCGATATTTATTCTAACTCCATTCGCTAATCTAGTAAATTTGAGTATCAGTTTGTAGTAGATCATGGTTAAGTTTCAAAACCTGAGAAATTTGAAAAAAATATATAAATAGAAAAACAATAATGAAATCGTTAACCATAATTTACATACCTACCAATTACATTGAACGTGAAAACCTTGCAACGCCTGGCGCTGTGTTGAACGGATTATCGCTGATTTAAGAGAAAATACGAATTGAAATTTACATTATGCGGGGGAAACTGACTAAATAAGCAGAAACACTCGATGTAATGTTATATCGTTATATAATAATAATTCTAACCATCATACTTACACCAAAACTACATTTTACCAACAATAACTTAAATTGACAAATAGCAGAAAATATTAATATGTATGTAAATTATTTTCAATAGGCTCTTGACTTTTGAGTTGACTACTTTGTCTTCTTGTCATTAAAATTATCACCAAATTAAAACATCAATCCTGATTGGACAGCGGAATCTATTATTATATACGGTGTCATTTAATCTAGCAAAAATAAAACACTTGAACGTTTCAACAATTGTAAAGATTGAGTATTATCAGCAAAAGCATCCAATACTACCAAAAAATCATTCATTCATGGCTACAAATAAAGTTAACACATATTTAAATAAAAGTGGCAGTTATTAATTGAGTGTGGTGAGTTGTGCAGCGTACCGTGTATAATCCAGTTTCAGGTCAATATAAGAATAGACAATGTCGTTAAGCGCCTTCCTTCTTGCAATTCTAGTTTCTAGTGCAGCATACACTGCTGCAGATCCCATGTTCAATTTGGAATTTGACAAAGTATGTACATACATAGTAGCAATTCTTACTAATGCAAAAAATTATAATCATTTCATTCCATTACACTTTTCATGATTTGTGCTTTATACTGAACAGTATCAAGGTACCTGGTACCTCATCCAATTTGCCAACTTTCCTGACAGCGGCGGCGGTGAATCGCTTCCATGTCTACAAGAAAGCTACAATAGAAAAGCTGATAACCCTTATATTGTAGAAATGCTTTGGTCGTAAGTTTCAAAATCGAACATTTCAAAAATTAGAATATTTTGCCATTATATTTTAAAATAAACTTCTGTAACCAGGGGCGGTTCGGAACAAGATGGGACTAAACAGGAATTGAATGGAATTGTCACTTTTAATTATCCAACTGGAGAAGGTCCATGGCAGATGTACATCGACGGAGGTAAATATCATCAATTTTCTCCATGGACGATGTGATAGCATTCCATTAATCACGATCACGAGTTATAATTTATAATGAATTATTTGGTTGTTTATTTTCGAAGCTCATCTTGTAACCCACATCTTATTTACCGACTACACCAACTGGGCGGTTGAGCACACCGCCGGCTCGTATAATGGTTCATTCTTCGACCGAGTTATGATTCGAAGCCGAACCACTTCCCTGGATGCCACTGTGCTAGACACGCTCCATACAATAATCACAGGCTTGGGCCTTGACTACAGATTTTACGATGTTGATCATTCTGTATGTTAATTGAAATATATTTATACAAAAATCTAGCAAAGAAATAAAATAAAACGCACGTGTAACAATTAAAACTTTGCTCACAGTAATGTTGTAAATATTGATAATGCTCGAGGGTCGTTCCAAAAGTTTGTTGATAATTAATTTTCAAAATACTTGACAATGCCGCGATTTATTTTGTACTTACAACTGTTTTTATTCAATTAATCAAACATTTACTCGAAAACTTTGAGACGCCTCTCGAATTTCGCACAATGCTCTGCATTTGTAAAGAAACGGAGACGGTTTGAACACGAAGCATCCCTCCTTTTATGGCATGACCACAAGTGATAGGGTTATTCCTACCAAAAACCTTAAAAGGAAGAGAGTATAATGGAAATTAATAGGGAGAGATTCCAATTAAAATTGAACATGACTTACACCTTATAATGAAGGTATGTCCAACCATTTGTCATCCAATATATGTAAGTTATTCTTAATTTATGCAGGACAACAGTGACACTGCTTCAGTAAAGCATTCTACTGCTGCGCCGCATACTACAGAATATGTATTTTTAAAACAATGAATCACTTGTGTCCTGTCCTGTATGGTTAATAATACCCACTCAACGAATTCTACGATGATCTGTGTAAATTGACATTGTTTGGTCTTTGCCGCTTGTGTTACTCCGCTATCTGTGAAAACGAGTTTTGTGGAAGTAATTGTGTGCACATATTTAAGTGTACACAGTTACGCTTCAGGTCCAATGTATGCAAGTGGAAGTGTGAAGGAAAGGGGTAGGAAAAAACAATTGAACTGAAACAAGAGCAGATTGAGCTCACTGGAAGGTCCAAATGATTGTCATTTATATAAGTGCATGTGTTGAACGTTAGAGTGAAGGCCAACGCCCTGAACTGAAAAAGCCTGCAAGGCCTACCCTGTTAAAATTCAACAGCAATCGTAAATTGTAAGCCAAGTTATAAACTCCTGGGCTAACTCTAATGTCCGATCATATATCTGTACAGAGTTGGCAAAAATAGAAGATTCTACCATAATTTTTAAACGAAATCTAGTAAATTTATGCTTATAATACAGCCAAACTATGTTAAAATTTTGGCAAATGGAAACTGGTATATCTTTTTTTATGCCGCTGATGCGGGAAACGTATATTATTAAAAATAAGAATATAATAAGCTTGGCTATAATAAAATAAAATAACGGTATGCTAAATTTCTTGATGCAAGTTCTATAGA
>JAQFYU010001175.1:0-16088 GCA_034694905.1 Ceratophysella granulata | reverse complement strand
GTCTGCTTCCGGAAAAATCCCGGACGGACAGACGGACAGACAGACAGGACCATCCCATAAGACCTTTTGGTCTAAAACTCGACTTTACAAAAATCCATAAAATAATGGAAATTGTATCACGCGATAGGTTAAATCACGATCCTAACCCTTCCACAACGTGTTTTTGTAAGTCTAAACTGATGCTGTTATCCTTGATGAAAAACACTGTAAGGAAAATATTAAGCTACAGAAAACAACAATATTCGGCATAGTCAATAGCTCAGTAATTGTAGTTTATGTGCATTTATTGTCATAAAAATGTGCTTGTTTTGTAGATAAATACCAAATGCAAGGTCTTCTCATTTCATTAGCACCACTGTAATCCCAGCAATTAATTAAGAACGTGGAACGTGAGAAATAGCCACTTCAAGAGCTCATTAATTGAGTTAGCCTAATGAAATGAAATGGCTCTGAGTTCTGCTAATAAAAACCACCTGAGACTCGAATTAAACGGATGGTCACGTGAAACATTGTAAATTGAGAGCTTGATCCTTTCATGGTTTTGTGGTTGTTGGAAGCATTAATTAAATCCTTCCTTATCAATTGCCTCCGTTTCGTTTACTAATTTGATGCCATCCTTCCTTTTTAATCATTTCCAACCATGTCATGTCAAATGCCTTTTCATTACTCCGGTGAGGTACGGAGTTACAGAGGTGACAAAACTTTCAACATATACAGTTTCTGCATGTGTAGCTTAGCACATAATAAATTCGGAATGACAGATGACAGCTGAACTGGAAAATAAGTTTGAAAACCTTTTTCAAAAGCTTTCACTTTGCCCAGTGTAGCAGCATGCAGGCAGAAGGCATCAGCCAAAGTTTAGCAAAAGTTTTCAGTATACAGAGGCAACTTATAGCATGAGGGTATTTTAACATGAAAGGTAGATATGTCGGTTCCCAGTCCCAGCTACTACTACTTCCTGAATATTGTTTACGACGAATAGGCTATGACAACTTGCCCACTTTTCACTCTCAAATTCCCAAATCACTTTACTCTCTCAAAGACTTTCTGAGACGGAGAGAAGTGAATTTGAAGCCCATGCACGTTTCAATTTCGGATCTTCGATCCAGAAAGTTCCCAAAGTTTTTGTTTCTGGAAATTCAATAATATTGAAGTTATTTATCGAGCTTCGGATGACTGCAGAATACAAATGGGTGCACAGAAAGTCATAACTACGGTATCTATTACATAGTCCCTATTCTGTCAAATATTTTTAATATTATGCTGAGATGCTGAGATGAGATCAGTATCAGTTTCTCATTCTAACCAATTGTGTTAGTGTCCGTCTTTGTAATTCAATTTGACTCACGGCTAGTTCTCGTTTTAAGTTTTCAATGCAGTTGCAATATATGCAGCTGATCAAATTTAAAAAAAGAGTTTGAACAAAATTATACAAATCATAGCTAAATTCCATCTCAAAATTATAATTCTAAATCATTAAATACGATCTACTTCCCTGTTTAACTGCAAAATCAAATGTAAAATTCCAAAAACTGCTTCACTCTGTACCAGCTTGTCTGATTTGGCTCAAAACTCAAAATTAGCGACCACGAAAAAAATATTATTTGAACAGGTTCAATACAATTTCAACGATTCGGCATGATGTTGAAATTTTACTTCTTAGAAAATGGTGCATTTAAATGAACTTACTTTGGTTAAAAAATGCTATGCACAGTTGCTTCCAAAATAGCTCAACACGTTTTTATTGAAATAAAGATGAAAGAGCGGAGTTTATCCGCTAAATCTTATGGTTGGCGGATTTTAGGTTTACCCACTTTCTTCTTTAAACAAGGGAAGACGGACTCCCCTAACTACCAATAATAGTGATATTCTTCCTTTTGAAATTCATTTAAGGTAACTTAAGGCAAAATAGGTTTAGTGCGATTGATATTTATCGTGCCGCAAGGTAAAAAGAGTCTAAAATTTGATAGAAATTATTTTAGCCTCGGATTTTTACGAATTGCAGCTGGGATATTCAGAGTTTGAAGAATATGTCAGAAATTACTAATTACAATGGCCGGTGAAAAGCGCATTTTGCATATTGATACGTATTACAGTACAGTATTGCGTTTGCGTAAATTTGTACCCTGTAAAATTGCTTTTCGAGATTTGTAGTAGATCACAATTCATAAGTAGATTTTTAAAGCATAATTTGAACTTTAATGCGAAAGGCATACAAAATGGCGACAAATTCTCTAGTTAAGCCATCAATGTCCCAATTACTTGAATAGTACTAAATGATTCTGAGCCGAGAAATATTTGGAGAATTGATACGCCATAGAATAAATTTTTTATCGTGAAAAGCTGGGAAACTGCACTACATTCATTCCTACGATATGAATCTGCCTTTCTTCCATCAGTCCTAGATTTCTGATATTCTAAGGCTCTAAGCCTTGGTAATTTAGCTTTAAAATTGGTATTTTGGACGTTGGCCCGTTGTAAATTGGAATTTATATGTTTTAATCATTGTGTATATTTTTTCAGAGTTCGCACTTCTTGCTTTTTTAGAGACAGAATTTATATTCAATTACTACTTTCTTTAGTTGAAAGTAAAATTAGTTCTAGCCGGTGCCAGATGCCACGGTCCAAGCTATAAGTACTATTCTTACTGTTAACAATATAGTTGAATACAATACAGTAGTTGTACTCTAGTGCAAACTAGATTCTCTGAGGAGTACAAAAGTTTTATCAAAATTCCTGAGTACGTCAAAATGAAGCTCTAACAGCCCACGCTTCCGTTTCCATATGTTTAGCTTAGAAAGTATTATAATCAAAACTTTGTACTCGGTTTGGTTAGATAGTTGTTAAAATTGAACTCCAGAAGTCCGCAAGAGGCTCAGTAAATCAATATCCATTCATATGGGAGAGTGTGCACTTGAGCCTATCACCACTTCAATTGGAGTTTTTCAGCCTCTACTCCAAGGTACCCTCTACTCTGTATTTCAATCTCAATGTAGAATATTCGAACATGCTTGTTCAGAATTTACCATACAATTTCAATGAACGTTTTCACGAATTCGGAAGCGAGAAAGACTTCTCACTTAATTAGACTATGTAGAAGGATTTAAGGGTCCTTCATTCTTGATGTATGGATAGCACTTTGCGCTTGCTTTGTTATGGACGCAAGTGTTAATAACAAACCCGACTAAAATTGACTTATCAGAAAATAATAGAGCTTAGATTGCTGAGTATCAAATCAACTCATAAGGCTTTAAAGGCATCACAATAATAATGGAATATGGCTCGTACGCCTTTCACTCGTGTGATCTAGAACAATAGCAGCCAAACCAAATGGAAGGAGATGATCAATATAAAAGCTATGTGAGAATATACAAAGTAGCTAAGTAGCCACTTAGTTACCAGGGTTGGCGGTTCACACGTGGTTTGGCATATATATATAAAACTGTATATATATATTATATGTATATATGACTGTATATATTAAATTTTCCTGGGAAAGTAAAAAATGTCAAATATATTTAACCTTGAAATTCATATAATTTGAGCGAAACGCAGGAAATTCTTATTTATTTTTGAGTCTTGACTCCTGAAACGTGTATCATTGCTTTATAGTACTTGTGTTGAGTGGCGTCTGTTGAACTAAACTCATTGCTAGGTTCCTTCATCCATTCAAAATAAGCTTGTTTTATTCCGAAAATCTGAATAAGGAAGCACTTTTTGGGCTTAAATAAAATTAGTGTATCCAGGAAGTCCATCCGAGCTAAGCTTCTAATATCCAGGTAGCGGAGCTCTAAATCAAATTGGCACAATGTAGAACTGTTTCTCTAGTTTGACATTATGTATTTACCGGAAATTAGATTCTACAACGGATGTACTTACGAATGGACTTCTTTGTTGAATATTTTAGAGTAGCGGATATTATTTATGTTTCGTGGAAGTACCTGTCGCATCCTGTTTATGGATGTGGGTAATGAATTGCTAAAGCGGCATTTGGGACTTGAGTAGTAAAATAAAATCCAGAAGCCGTGATTTAATTTGTGTATCCAGTAGACAATAATTTACAATAATTTGCTTATGCAATAGCGGCAGATTAAATATTTGAAAACTGTTTGAGATTTTAATTTGGTAAGGGGTAAGATTTTTCTATGGCAAAAATGCCTTCGTTCCTCAGACGGTTCAGCATTGGCCTGTAGATGTCTGGTGTGAATGGATAGACCATGCCCTTCGCCTGGATTTCACCTGGAATACATAATTAATACGGTAAATGCCTTTTCGCAATCTTGTACAAGTCCAGGAGGGGTCTCCAGGGATGAATATTTAAAATGAAAGAGTGGTCTCAAATATTTACCGTCCAGAATCATCTTTGTGGCAATAGCTGCTGGGTATCCCACAGTTTTGGACATTGCTGAATATCCGTTCTCACTGTTGTCTCCATAGGAGACTAAATTAATTCCGCGAAATTCTCTCTTTCCATCTGCCCAGCGTGCAATGATTTCATGGCGGAGGATTACTAGATCTCGTTCACCCTTTTCTGTACGGAATTAGAATACAAGGGTGGTTTCAATTTTGAGCTATATTATAAAACCTGTAAAACGGATAAAATTGAATGGACTGGGCTGAAACCTTTACCACAGGAAAAATAGAGTAGATAAGCTACAAAGGTAGAAATAATTTCGCAGAAATATTCATATGGACATCTATTTACTACTGTTTTAGTCAAAATTTCTTTTGTTTAAATTTAATTAAATTAAAATGAAATTCTTTATTTGATATTACAATTGATTGCTTAATTGCGTTTTTCTATAAATTTATTTTCTTCTGCCAAAATCTGCATATTTCCCCTCAAGTATTTCTAAAGTTGAGCACGTGACGGTTCATGTTTCACGGTGAAAATAATAGATTTACCAAGTTGAATGGAATAATACAAAAACAAGTGATGGAAAAGAGGGGGAAATTCAAACGAAATGTTTTGTAAAAAGTTAAAAAACATTTTAACCTTAAAAAATGTCGATAATTATATTTTTGTCCAACTTTTTGCTGCAATGAAAGAGTCACTTGTCTACATGTGGTGAAAGTTTCAGCTAAATTCATTGTCTTTCATCTGTTTTACGGATTTTGAAATGCGGCCCAGAATCAATGAAACAACCCTCATACTCTAGTTAATCACGTTATATATAAAAATTAATTATCCAAAAAATCCATGTTTTACCAAATGCCAATTTCTTGGACAGGAAATGTGAGAGTGTGTCGAGCGGCGAGCCTAATTTGAATACTGGAACTTCATCGAGCAGCCCTAGGCCTTCAATTGCATCCAGTTGGTCCTTATCTCCTTCAAATTCTCGAAGGATGTGATTTTTCAAGTTGTCATAAAAGATATTGGTGTCAACTTGGCCCAACATGTGACAGATGAGCTGTCTCTGTGGATTAAAACATAAATCATCGTGTGAGCAATTGGGAAGTAACATGACATAAATGATGCAATAAGAAGTGTACACTAAATTTCAGATTACCCAGTTCATGTCAGGTCCCTTGGGATGCAGAATGGGATGTGGGTTAGGATCAATCAAGTGGAGCTTGTGCAAAGCTTTCATGGAAGTAGTGAAACCTTCAAATCGGAGTGTTCCTCTCACAATGGTTGTAGCTTCAGGGATTCCGTACATCTTTTTGTAAATCACGCTGTCACGATTTGCAAAACCTTCCAGATTGAAACCGGGTAAGAAGTTCTTGGGCTGAACGGTGTCAAGAAGTCGACCTCCAGAATGGATTTCAACCACCTTAACAATTATTCCAGTTAATGCGAATATTTTATCTCCAATGAAAAGTTTTAAATAATTAATTAAACTCACCTCATTATTCAACAAATACTTGGCACTTCCCAGCGTGTTAAGGAGCACCCCGCGTGGACTCCATGAGAATTTGTAACGTAGTGGGTTATCCGAGCATTCGGGTGCCGGAAGTCCACCGCAGAATGAAACAAATGAATCCACTTTTCCGCCATTTGTATGAATTTCATCGAAGGCTTCCATTGCCAGGAGATGGTCGATACCAGGGTCAAGTCCAACTTCGTTGACAATAGTGACTCCAGCTGCAACGGCGGCATCATGCAGTTTTGTCATTTCGGGTGAACAGTAGCTCGCAGTTACCATGTTCACCTGGTGCTTGATACATTCTTCTGCAATCTGTGCACAAAGTTTAATAAAAGATTTCATAAGTAGGTAATGCATTTATATGAAAAATATCTTTTGAGAAGGCTCATTGAAATATTTTAACTTAAAATCTCAACGATTCACACTTCTGCCTAGTTCCAATAGCCGAAGGTATATTTATAATTCGTCAGACATTTAATTAAATTGATCAAAACTACCGAATATATCGCATATTTAATTAAATATTTCAAGCTTGTAGTGCAAAGTTGCCAATTTTGGTCCACTCTTTGGGATTTCCAATATATATTTTTGCACTTATTCTGTATTTTATGATGCATGTTGATCATGGAGACGTTTTTCGATTGTATTAATTTTTTTCCAAAAGTTTGAAGTGTATAATTATTCTCACTACAATTATAAACACACTCTAGCATAGCTTCGTAATATACAATTTATGCGGGTTGAATTTAAACCGCTTTTTTCAACATCTTTAAAAACAATTCAAACTTGGTAGTTTGAATTTTGAAATATACATTCACTCTTTTCGAATTCGACACAGGTTGTTGCAAAAAATAACTTGTATTTGATATTTTAATTATATTTGTATATTTGGTGCATTTTTGTCATATTTGGATCATTTTAGTGCATAGAAGCATTTCCTTGCTCATGATGTGGAGCGTTTTAGATACAGGTAATATTTTACATAGATTGATAAACCTTGAAACTATACCTTGGTATGAAGACTGTAAGGAAGGAATGAAACCACCACATCAGAGGTTCGGATCAGGTTACTCAGAAGATCTGGTCGACCCATGACATCCAATAAAACCGACTCAACGCCGGAGAATTTTCCTGCAAGAGCATCCGCTTCATCCTTCAATGCCGAAGCTAATTTTAAAATTTGAAAGTTAACATAATCCAAATATTTATACGATTTTTGCTATACAATATTTAGCCTGATCTTACCGACGGTGACTGTAAGATTTGACTCTCTGTTCAGGTATTCGACCAAAGGGGCACTGACATAGCCCGCTCCAAGAACAAGTGCGTTTTTGCTGATTATGTCCGTTGTAGCCACCTTATGCCTAGATCTTGACATAGCAAAAAACGAAATTGTAGAATATTGCAATAAATACTTGTAACATGTGTCTTGAGATAATCTTAGCTGAAAATTCTTTCAACCTGTTAGTTTGGCGTAATTCTGCAATATACTCAAAGTTTGGAGTCAGCTTTCCGTTACTCGTGATAATGGCCTAATATAAGGAAAAGGTCAAGAAGGTGAGGAGTGAGCACATTGGACTTCTAGGAGATACGATGAACTTGTGTAAATTGCCTAATATATTTCTTACATCGCGAACTGCTGGAGCAAAGTCATGATCCTCCAACGGCTTCTTAGCATCAGACTGCATAATGTCAGGTACATATGGCAAAAGAAGCTCTCCAAAGAAGTCGGTGGACTCTCGGGGCAGCTGAGTAGGCATATTATCAATTGAACAAACTAATACTCCAGGTCCTTTAAAACTGGTGATGTCCTTATTCCGATCCGCATCATAGAGACAGAATGGGTTGTCAATTGTTGTGCATTCGTTCATAAACTCGATGGAACCACCTGGATCAGCAGAGATGTCACAAATAGCGAGCATTCGATGCGGTAGGGAAGGAGAACCCACAGTAGCTGGTAACCATGGCGTCGAGGCTGGTTGGAGCAAATACTTGGCATCTGGGATTGTGAGGAGTTTAGGTGAATTCACTGCCCAGTAAATCCCGTTTATAATGACGGAAGCAAATGGAGCAATTTTCTTGGAAAAAGTTGAGATGTAATTTGCAGGGTTTTGTTCGTAGTCTGCGGCGTTGTACTTGCTCGTGTCTTTGTGAATCAGATGGTCGTGTCGGGATACTTCACAGCCATATACTTTGTTCATATCTGGGAGAATAGAAGATTAAATTTTAAAGATTCCCGATTCAATGCCTTATTAGAAGGAAAATACTTCTATCTTAATGTACTAAAACATTCTCAAATTTGCACTATGCACAGTTTTCATACAACACAAAAGAGTACAGGAATTAAAAAATCAAATGCTTGATATTTTGTGCAGCAACAGTGCGCCAGGCACGATAATATGGCATGTTGCATTTTGAATGATATCCAGACCTGACAGTGCACCAACCCGTAAACAAACAAAAATTAGGAATAAAAAATATTGAAACAGAAAACATGTGTAAAATCTTGAAATTCCAAATTAAAATATTGCCAAGAACTAAAGCCTGTGAATATTTTTGAACAGAATGCAAATGTTTCTTTCAGACATAAAGGAGAGTGAAAAGATGTAGTGCAGTGCCCTTGCAAAAATCTGTTTAAAATTCTCAAAATATACTCCGAAGACACGAAAAACGTAAAAAAGACTAAAATTTGCAATTTCTAAAAAAATAATAATAAATGTGCGCTGAAACTTTAACATGTGTAAAATATGGAGTATAAGAATTGATTTTCTTTATCGCATATGCATCGAGACTTTTAGTTAAAAGTCTACGGCGAGCCGTTGAAATAAGATGTTCTTTCAATTGCGTAAGGGAAATGAAGATATACAACAACATAACTTACTTCCATGCTCAGCTACTTTGTGCAGCATATCCGGTGACACGTATTCGAATGGAAGCTCTTGGAATACTTCTTGAGCACCCTGACTCACGTTTCCAGAACCAGTAAAAACAAATGTTATTGGGCCAATGGATTTAGGCATCATTCCAAGTGCAATTTCATAACCGGCATCTCGAATGGCCTGACGTGCCATTCCAGAAGATCTGTAATTATGAGCTGGGCCGATGTGCTGGAAATAAACACAAATACACTTACAATTCCTATCGTACTCCATTATAAAGATAAAATATTCATAATTCATATACTAATGTATTTACCATGAACGGCGTGTGATGTCCAAGCGCCAGGAGTCGAAGACCCAATCCATGAAGTATATTAACCATACCAGCAACTCCAGCATATTTTCCAAAGGCGACCACGCGCTGTCCGTTCTCCTCCACCATGCGCTCATAATCTAAAAGTCGAATGTCCTAAAATTGGAAGAGAAAAGTTATAATTCAATCAATTGCATTTGTTTTTAGATTTCAATATGGCGACCAAATATGTCTACCTTTTCCAAGATGGCGTCTAGCATAGGTAAATTAGCCTCTTGTGCCTTGATAGTATGCGAGAAGAAGCAATATGTCTTTCCTGGAATGAGTGAATCAATCGGAACTTGTTTGACGCCGAAAATGACGTCTGCATCTGAAATGTCTTCCACAATTGACGCTCCTGCATTTGCATAGGACTGCATTGGATAGGCACGTCGATTGGAAGGTTGGACCAAAACACGGCATCCTGCACGCGTCAGTTTCCTCACATGAACAGGTGCCAAAGCGGCTCGTCTTTCCCATACTGACTGCTCCTCACGACGAATTCCGAGCGTCTTTCCGCGGATATCCTTTTTGAACTTCGTTTAGAAAAATGGAGATTAATTAAAAACCATTCTGCTAATTAACTATTAGAAATTTTGCATTTATAGTCAGTCAGTTTATTTAGCTGAATTCTAAATTCGGTCGAATTCAGCAACAGCGAGCAGGTGGTAACCGCCGTTGGTAACCACTTGCGCTCGTTTCGGTAAACCTAAGTTAACTTCATGTAACCGGTTGTTACCATGAACATGAACGAGTCAGTGGCTACCATGTAACTTTCTCCATGAGCGGCTACCGCTTGATCACTGTTCCTGAATTCAATACTAATAAATTCTAAATAAAATTGAAAACATACTCGAAGCGAATAATTCCTTGAGTTTGTTGGAGCCCGGGTCAAACTTCCAACCACCCGCGAATGAAATTGTTCATTTCGAAACGCTCCTACCACACGTAGCATCCGGAATTTTAATAATTCAACTAATGTACAAAAATGTTCTCTAACTTTAGGAAGTAATCTCATACACACACTTACGCGCGAGAGGTAAATCCCGAACAGTGGTTCGAGGAAGAAGCGTGTGTCTTGGCAAAGTTCTTATCGGTGGATAATCCTGTATGTCTGTTCATTTCATATTAGACATCAAAGTTAAATATTTCACAACTTGGTAATTTTAGGTTTCATTGATATACCGTGGAATGACTGACGGCTGGTGGCATTGACAATTTACAGCTAATCAGCTTGCATCATAGCACATTAAGAAGTGGAAGTTTTGCTTACTCTGTAATGGCGTAATGCAACAGATATGCGTATATTGTACGTAAGTAATTTACTTAAGTATATTAATCTTTAGCACAAATACTGAGCGTCTCAATTGGCAATGCTAAACGATGTGTTTGTCCGTTTAGGCAAGTTATTTTGCACGATTCGATTTTTGTCAACGTTAACGTCAGCTGTTCATCACATTATGGCGCTTCAGAAGCAATCTAGTAAAATACGCAATCTACAGAACTATCAAAAACGGAGTTTTTTTTATATTTCCGTAATTTAGGTTGGTATGCAACTTTCCAAACTATAGATTTTGCCAGTATCAAAGTCAATTATCATATTTCGTTTTGATTAAAGATTCTATGGACCTGGTTAACTTACGCTCATGCGCGCAGGCGTGTCTCGCGTCTGTGCAGTGACTTGACATTCAATTCAAGCCCGATACAACATCCTTCAAGAAGTCACGATATTCATTGCACAATTTTGTTATTTTTGAAATTCGCGTGTGAGGTCCACCGATAGATTCGTCAAAATGTTGAGACTCGTACTGGCAATATCAAAATATAGCAAAAATATTAAACTTAAAACAAGTTCGCAAATGTTTCAAGTTTCGCAAATGTTTCACTTTTGCCGTAATTATTCACACACACCAGTGATAAATCTAATTTGCTCAATTTATTTTGGAAAAATCTAACAAATACTTGGTTAGCTTCGAAAATCTAAAAAAAAAGTCAAGCTCCTAGTCGCTTTATATTTAAGAATTAAAACATTCTCAGTTCTATTGTTCGGTTTGTAATACTTTAAAACAGCTTTTTGCGCTGCGCTCACTGAATCCTAATGCTTCCATATTGACGGTCTCGTTATCCTTTGATGATGCACAATTTAATTAGCTTAGCCCTAAGAGGATGCGGCAAGTGGACTCCATACGTTCCAACCTTGTTCCGAATCACTTGCCATATCGTCTTTTATTCAGCTGCATCTGATTCAATGTCATAACATATGACACGTGGCCTCCCAAACGGATGCTCTCGTACATTAGAACGCAAGTTGAAGCTGATGAAATAGAATTTGAAAGCCTCAATTCGGAGGATGTTATACATTCCGAAACGGAACAGGGCAGCTTGCTGGTTCCGTACGTGGAGATGACCTATTGACTCATGCTACAGATAATTAATCTTGAGGAACTCAAAGCCGACCAACTAATTTAATATCAATTTTCTCTGACTCCGTGTTCCGTCTCCCATAGCTATTGATACTTACTTGAGCTCTTCTTTGATTTGAGTTTAATTTAGCAAATGAGAACACGTTCCCATCCCAACCTGCCAGTTACCAAGGCATGAAATGAGCCTTGGCAAATTGGAAGGAAAATCAATAATTAATTAGAGAAGATCAAACAGGCAAATGGCTTATCTTTTCTTTGAGTAAATGGTATTAAGTATTAAGGCGTTGCCTGGTTCGTGAATGACATGCTGAAGCGTCTTGAAAAATGAATCTATCGTTGTGTTCCTTCACCAACCTCCACATTACCTTATTCACGAGTCACGTCACGAGCATACGTGCTTCCTAAAATGGCTACTAAATATTTCAAAAACGTTGAACACCGTATTTATTTTTTCATAAGATTAGCGAAATATTTAGCACGCGTTTTATATTCTAGCATGCATCTCAAAGTAGCAGCAGCCATTACTACAGAAATATTGACGTAACAAAATAATTCGTAAGTGTCTACTAACTATTCCACTCAGTCCAGAGATCAATAAATAATGGATTATTTCGGCGGGGTACGGAGTGGATTTGTGTGTCAACTGGATGAGGCGGTAGGCAAGCTTTTTGTGAAGAATATAAAATTGGATTCACTATTATGACGCACTAGAATTGAACTTGATGCTTTAAACCTGTTCAGCGCTTTCATGCTGTCATATTCTTTTATTATACATCTGTGCATAGTCATTGTTTATGACATTTTCTGTCCTGGAATATTCACTCTTTAGTTCAAATCCATGTTCATTAATTTCAGAACAGTCGTAATTCCTAGTTTATTGAAGTTTTAAAGCTTTTGGCTTCCGAGTCTTCATTTTAAGCTCATAAGCCTGGTAAGCTAGTCGCCGTATTTTCCATGCGTTGAAATTTCTTCTATGTATCTAGTTTTCTGGAGTATCCATCTCTTAGTCATATTGGAAAATATGTAGATTCTCACAAACTCTCGTATCAATACTGTAATTGCACATGACCTCAAATTTTCCTACTGCACTTGGTTATGCAAAAAAATGATGCAAACATATGGATTTCAAACATCAATTTCTTGTACGAGGGGTCTTCCATTGAATACAAACATTTATATTTAGCTCAAATAACTCAGGTGGGAGTTGATGAGTTGAAGTGAAATTTTCGGCATAGAAGGAAGCAAGACTCAGCTAAATTTTAGCAAAATATCCAGTACTCGTATTAATGAAGTCAGATTCTATGAACAATTTTGTAAGCAATTTTTTTATAAAATAAGAGTATTGTACTTTCCAAATTGATCAACAAAATGGCAGAAACAGTTCGTACTTTCGTACCATGTGATTGAAACTTTTGCATAATAGGAATTACTGCACTTCAACCAATGACAAAACGTCATATGTTTACATTCGTATTAATTTCACGACCATACACTTGTGGTTACTAAATTCGAAATGCCATAAACGAAGAAAATTAAAATTGTGGATCTAGTCAGATATTTTAAAATGAAAATCTTGAAATCAGTTTCAATCTTGTTTTTACATAAAAATCCACAGCGCTTGACTGCAGCAATATTTTTACTCGATTTTTGGCTGAAGCCTAGAGAAATCATGCTTCCGTCTATGGTGAAATTTTCAGCTCAATTTATTTACTACCACCTGAGTTATGAGCGAAATAAAAATACTCATTTTCTGTGGAACAACCCTCGTATAAATTCCAGTCAGCAAAGCCGTAAAAACGTTAAAGACGTTGGAAACCTTCAAATGAAAATCGAGTGACGAAAAATTATCAGAAATTTATACCATACTAAAATTCTTGAATAAGAAACTAAAACAAAGCGAGTGGCAAGTGTCAGTAAAAGTTGTCAAAATTCAATTCAAATTTGCAAAATGTACATGAAAATTGGTTAAAAAGTCGAAATATGTAAATATGCACTAAAACCATTAATAAATGCAAAACGTTTGGTTATTGAGGCCTTGCCAATGTTAACATGATCTGAGTTTTGAGAAAAAACGCAGGAAGACCCCTTGAAAAATATATTTTAGCAGAAGAAAATTTTTGTCTATTAATTTGAGAACAGCTGATACACATACAGTAATTATACATATCAGTTAAGATTTCTAGCTTCACAATTTGTGTCATGTATCCTTAAAATTGAATATGACAAATGACACTTATTTTATTTAAATGAATTTCTTTAATTAGTACTTCATAGAGTAGGCTACAGAATTTCATAGAATTGGTTTAAGTTCAGAAACGTTGCCGGTATGAGTATGAATGCAGTATGGAGTGTACAGAGTTGGCCATGATGAACGAACCCAAAGAAACTTTTGCAGTGAACTACAACGAGCGTACGCTAGATAATGGAGTTTCGCCTAATGCTTCTTTGCCTCATAATTTGGAATTTAGTTTCGAGAAAGTAAAGGTTTTCCAAAAGTTTTAGTTCCTTTCCTGGAACGTGTGGTTTATGGTTCGAGGATTCGTTTCCCAGGACCCAGGATGTTAATTAACTGTTAAGTGTGCACTTACTTCCAAGCAATTATATCTACCTGCAACCACATGATCGATGTGGGTTGTGGGTTTATAGTAAAGTTTGACAAAAGTTTTATAGCCGGAGATGAAGATCCAAAGTTTTGAAAACGAGAAGCGAGGTGGTACAAAATTAAAATCATTACGTACGCGCGTATAGCTTATAGCGTACAACATAGACGTACTAAAGTCCAATAATCAAAAGCTGAAACTTTCTACTATAGTATAATAAAAACTGCTTGAAACCATATACACAAAGGTATATCTGGATCAAGAGCACGTCTCCCGTTTAATGAGTTTGTCAAAGTTCTGTTAAACACTCACATATCTCTAGGTTTTCATGTGAGAGTATGTTGACGAGATGTAAACCATAATGGTACACATAAGCAGAAAACACGGTTTCTGCAAAGTTTTCACTCTATTCTACGAAATTCTTTCTATGTAGTCCAAGCTACTGTACAACGTATTAGCACCTGTTAAAGATACAAGCTTAGACGCATGATAGTTCCATCTTGGGTGGGACGACACAACAAAACCAAATGCGACTTTCATTTTTTGTTATTCTGTTCAATTTGTTCAGAATTTCAAGGTTCAAATACATCGATTTTAATTTAACTAATTTGATTTATTCGTGCAATAGTTTCAGCTATTGGTTATGTTATGTTAGAAATTAAGATAAATGGATTTTTTAAAACTAAGTTCAGTAAAGTGTGTTTGATTTCTACGGAAAAGAACAGAATATTATAACGGAGCAAGGACATCTTCTTTAATTTCTGAAGATATATGTTTTTGTGGCCCATTGCAAAATTTCCCACATGTTTGACTTATTGCTCCATTCCGGAGTGAAAGTCTAATATTACTTGCCCAACATACCTCTTCAAATCAAATTAGTGTGTCCGCGTCAGCAGCAGTGGCTAAAGTAACGTAATTCCCGTACATACGAAAGCATCAAGAATTTAATACAAGCATTTTTGCTTGCTTACGTAAATACTTTTCCGGAATTACAAAAATAAATTTATGTTTTTTTATACAGGGCGAATACGATAGTTTCTCGCCCCAATTTTTGTAGCATGCTTTAGATTTACTATTATGATCAGCTAAACACATCACTGAAACTCGACAGACTAGCAAAATGCGATATTTGTAGAGTGAAAACAAGAGTGTTTGAAGGAGTTGCTGACTTGTCTTTCGAATTTTAAGCTGGTTTATGACCTGTGAGGTTTTTAGAAAAACATTCTCAAAATTTAGCATTCCACCAACAGCATCGATGAATTAAAAATCAAATGTAATCCAGGAGTAATTATCGTTTTTTTATTGATAAATTTTACACGGCTGCCTGAATTCTTTTTTATCCGCGCCAATGATAATTCTGCGATATATTTTGAATGAAATTGCAGTGGGATTTACATTCACTTCTAATACATGAAAATAATTCAGTCATTCAAGTTCATTTAGCTTGCTATATTTTCAATTTAAAATCAATATAAGGTGACCCTTTCCATTCTTTGGGATTTATTAAAAATGTAAATAGCCATTGTACATCATTGGTACACCCTGTACATTAGCTATAACCAAACCATCGGCTCCGATGGAATAGCATTTTTGTCGAAGCGGAATATCCATAGATACGAGTGACGCAATACGAACGGTACTGTACTGTATTGTATGGTATTCGTACGTAAAATTAGATCAGTAAAATCTCCCTACGCTGTTTGAATAAGTTTCTACATCAACAACGGGAACTTCGGATCCAATTACTGCTTGACAGAGCGACGGAGAAAACAACATGTAATTATAATTACAAGAGAAGTATGTCACATTCATGGGCGGGTAGTCCACGATGCAGAAGTAGAGCATCGCACGGCCCCGGCCCCGGGCCGGCCTCGGGGCCGAATTTGTCTTACGGCCCCGGCCCCGGCCCCCAGTTTTTAGGAGCCGGACCTCTCCGGCGATGGCCCCGGCCCTTCCATAAAAGGGGC
>JAQFYU010001174.1:0-16114 GCA_034694905.1 Ceratophysella granulata | reverse complement strand
GGTATTTGTATTTATAAGTAATACTACATACGAAGGGCTCATTAGCCCCCGTCCGTAGGACGGGCTTTCAGCTAGTTAATTTATAACGAGTTGGAATTTATATTATGCTGTACTTACTGAGGAATATAAATTAAGTCTTGATAGACGTCAGCGGTGTAACTTAGCCCTGATTCTCCAGGGGTTCCACGATCCAATAATATTTTTCATTACTACAGCATCATCCGATTGTAATTTATAATTTACTAAATTATAAATGCAGAGTATAAAATACACAGCGACTCCTCGATCTCGTTCCTCGCACAATTGTGTTATTCTAATCAAGACAACTAACGATCGAAATAGATCCCTAAAATAAATCAGGACTTCAAAACATTAACAAACACGTAGCGCAAATCACGAGCAGCACTGAATGCAGAAATGCAGAACGGTGTTATTTCTATAAAATACACCCTCTCACTGAACTCCTCTGTAGACGTCGAATAGTCAATGCTGACTTTGAAATAAAATAAAAAATCGCGTTCATCAAATATCAAATGTCGAACGTGTCAACCAACAGTACCGAGTACGGAGACGGAAATACGAGTGCGATGTTTATCTGAGTCAACAAATTACAGACATTAAAACTAAGTGTAAATAATAAAATGACTTTTACACATCTTAATCCAAGCGATGGAGAAGAGCTACTGTATTCGAGTCTAATTCGGAGCGGATGTTGTCGAGACCTGGAGAGACACGCTAAGGTTGGCAGTTGGCAGTAGTAGTTTATTTATCGCCAAACTACTATATTCGTATTTATCTTCTGTAGGAACAGTTTAACAATGTGTGCTAGTCTAGCAGTCTAGCCACGGTGATCAATGATCAATGATGAAGCGTGCGACATAAATACAACCAAGGTTAAAAGTTAATCCTAATCTCTATATTTGTGAGATGCTGTCCTAATTCTATATTCTGCCCTACAACATCGTCAACGGATGCCGGTTGCCAATGTCTTGACAACGTTATCCGTTGTCCTCATAGAGGTACTAATACTGTATATATTACAGTATTAGTACCTCTATGGTTGTCCTACAAAATTCAATTTCCCATAGTTCTGGATTCCAAAGATTTAAAAGTGTGTTTTTTCACTTTCGTTACAAATAGTAAAAATTGTGAAAGCGACTCGTCCGCCATAATAGCAACGTCGTAAACGTTAAATAGGTTTTTGAAATTAATAATTTCAATGACGGGCTTCAAAAAATATGTTGATGTACAAAACAGATATCTGTGCGTACAGTTCAACACGGTACCGATTGTCCGATTGGCGATTAATTACGCGTTCTATTTGGAAAAACACAGGTACAGATCAATGATATCACTGACAAATGGGTCAGCTAGTACGTTGATATTGTTGATCCAGGAGAACAGACAAAACAATGTTTAGAATATTATATACTTACAGGAGTTACTAATTTTTGTCCTTTGTCATAAAATAATTAAAATGGTCAATCAACTACAAACTTGCAAGCTACTATAAATTAACAATGAAGCCAGAAAGAGTAAACAAGGTTTACACAAAGTTGTTGCTTTAGCCATTTAGCCCTATCTTATTCTGAGTGCAAGGCGCACAAATTGTTTAACATCATGGAAGGAATGCCTTAATCTGGATGCTGAATGACATATTATTCAGAATATTAATTTTAATGGCAAAATTCCTTGGAAGACGCGATGCTGTTGCGCGGATTCTAGAGTCCGTGATATCTGTCAAGCATTAGGATTTAGGATATTTCAATTTTGTTTTGTGACGGTTCACGGTAAATCTAAATCTAACTATAGTAGAGCATTATCGATATTGTGAAATTTTGAAATATAGGATGGAAACACTCAAGCAGAAAAATGTAAGAATGTCGAATTTGCTTATTAAGGACTGAATCTGAATCAAGATTAACGAGAAGCTTGTTTTGATTATTATTGTCAAAACAAAATGGATATTTGGGAGGAGCTTAAGCAAACCAATAATGGGTGGAACTAGGAGCAAACTGAATCGAAATTAGTCGCTTTCATTCCATTTTGTCTCGCATCAAGCAAAATCTAATTCTTCATTTATTAAATTCCACTCTTCTCAAGTTAACCGAAATGTACCATGTACCATGTACCATACCAACTAATTAACACACCTGTATTCCGTCTTCAAACACGGAGAATGAGCCAATCAAATAGACCAATCCTTAAGTTCAAACAGGGTAAATCATTCATTTTCTAACTGTCTGTGAGTGTGAGTACATAAACATTTTATAAATAATTAAAAATCCTGTTTACATTATACATACATTAGATTTGTAGTCCCTTGAACCTCGAACGGGCAATGCGATACAAGACAATGATTCATTCGTACAACAAATAGAAATAATACAAAACCCAGGAATACTCACTTTTATTACTGTTCGAAGCTAAGCGTCTGATGATATGAAACGATGATAAACGGAGTAATAAACGTCTCATTTTTCTCGCGGAATTCGCAGCAAGCAGCAACATGAGCATGCATGGCATAAGTACATACATACATAGAAGCACAAGCACATAACAATTATACTCAAAATTAACAAGCAAATAACCAGCTTTTTGGCGGTGGTATTAATTGTTCCCTTGCCTTTCTGACAGCTGCTCTCTGTTACCTTGTGTCGGTGTCGCGTAAACTCACACATTCCGCAATGTCGTGTTGTCATTTCCGGTTTTGAGCTTAAAATAACTTTATCATATTTTATTTGCGTTAAGTAAGTTCCTCTTCGATCAGACTATTCACCAACAGCGAAACTTTCCTTAGGTAAGGCAGAGTTGGTGTTCTACAGAAATATTGATTAGAATGAAAGGAAAGCATTTGCCATTTGAAAATACATACAGGTACTTAATACTATTCTTTCAATTGTGGATAAGTTGGTGATTTTAAAAATCAATCATAGAATTATTAAATGTTACTTAAACTCACACTAAGAACGCACCACTATAAACGCTAACCACCACCAATTCATCCGTATTTATTTCAAATATGGGCAAATTAGTCACGATAAAACAAGTTGAATATTGCACTAAGAAAACAATTAAATACCCAAATCAAAAGTTGCTTCTACTTGGATGCTTCTCATCATCTGACCTGAATCTCTTGGAGCTTTTCAAACTAACGTGAAAAAGTAGTAAGATTTTCGGAAAATCAGGTTGAGATTGAATTTTTTTCGAACTACCGATGCGAAATTGAAATTGAGAATACTGTAAAATAATTCGTTGACCAATTGTCAAAGTAAGTATACAACATTTAATTGTATAAAAGGGACAGCTGACATAAGACATAACAATATTTACAAGATTTTCTGTCGCTTAGGTAAATGGTTGTCAATTACCCCGCTGGCTTCGCATTGACGGAACAAAACGAATAATGGCAGCCATGTTGGGTACGGAAGCAGGTTCAACCGAAGCAAAGATGTTAGCCGCCTATTCGACCGACTCGCTTGTGATGTCTACGCCGATTACTATTACTGACAAGGAGGCACTGATTAAATTACTGGAATGTTCGGCCTGCACCAAAATGCCTCTACCTCCTGTTCTCCTGTGTGAAAGTGGTCATAGCACTTGCTCAAAATGTCGTTCTAAGATGCCAAGCTGTCCAAAATGTTCCGAAAACTTCACAAATACACGTAACCTATTGGCAGAAGAACTGATTCAAAAATTTGCCAGCAAATGTCCGTATTCAAAAGGAGGATGTACGAAGACACTCAATGCTAATGAATGGAATTTTCATAAATCTAGCTGTACTTTCAGGTAACAAGTAAAGTAAAACTGATTGCTAGTTAGATATTCTAATGAGCAACTTTGATTAATCCTACTTATAAATGTTTCAATTAGGCATGTGGAGTGCTCCCTTGAAGGAGTCAAGTCGTGTTCAAATGTCATGGTGTGTTATTCAAACTACCTGACGCATTTGAAGAACGTACATGGCGTCACTGGTGTGACAGGTGATGTAATAAAAGTTCAACAAAACTCTGACAAACTACGAGCAGCATTAGAGACTGGTAACTAATTTGTAATACGATTTTTGAAAGTACTTCATTTGAGCAATGAAACATCTATAGGACTTAATCCTTGGTACATTTACGCACTTTTAGGAGTTCCTTGGGAATCATGGCCGCTCCACTACTTGGAAGCCTTCGATAGTGTTTTTCTGACAGGTACAGAAATCCAAAAAGGGAAGATTTTTTGGTGGATTTCCATCATTGGAACAGTACAACAAGCTAATAACTTTATCGGGAAGATTTCGATTGAGAACGAGGTACCTGTTTAACTTAATATGCAGTTGTGCAAACTTTACATAAAATGCTTAGATGACAAAAATTGGATTACTACATTCACTACAACTAAATTATAATTCATTACTGCTTGAAATCCATAGGCATTAGATACTGAACTGAGTTGGAGTGGTCCAGTTGTTTCTTTCAGATGGAAGCCAACGCAAATTATTCAAACTGGTTGTCTGGTAGCAACGAATGATAATTTTAGACTATTCACACAAGAAGTTGAAACACCGGGCTCAACCGATCCCGGCATGTGTTGGAATATGACCTTTACTGTTTTCAAGGTTAGTAGTATGCAGTGTCAGTGAATTTAGCATTAAGTCTATTTGTTGTTAAAAATGACGAGGACGTCATTAATTCGGGAAAGATGAATTAATTATTTGTCATGTGTATTACAGAGAGAACTGAAGTTACAGAGCTCAAAAACACATTCCGTTAGTAAATCTAGTGTCGCCTTGGACAATCTCAACGTGAATGCAATCAAATAAATCAAAGGCTGATGCTATTGAAATACTAATTGAATATACACGTTCATCAGGAAATACTTAAAATATCCTCTTGGTCAACTGCATGGATCTAAGGCATGGCGAAGTTGTTCACGTGGTTCATTCCCCTACTCAAAACTTAACCATACAAATATCAATATGATGGATGTGAACAAGGCTTTTTTGTACTTTGTATGCTGTTTATTTTGAATTTAAATAAATACACCTTACCGGACGCCTTCCTCAAGCTGGAAACAGAATCACCAAAATTCCTCGTTCATAGTTCATATAAAACAAATTCACGATTGCAAATTGCAATTGGATATAGCTTGATGCGTCTAAATCGATAATTTGCGATCTTAAACAGCTTTCCAACGTTGCGCCATCAAAAGTATCCTGATAATTTTTTGATCAGTCATCTTTATTTTGAAATTCAAGTAAAATAGGTCCGCATTAAGGCTGTTCATCCTTTTTCCGCTTTCCAAAACCGTTTCTATCATGAAATTCGGACGTTCCGTTCTCTTTAAACCTGGTCGGTCAGTTGGGCAAAAGCTAACTTCTAGGATAAACAGCACCCTTGCCTTGGACACTTGGGCAAAACCGCTTTCTTGCTATTTATTTTTTGTCAATTGGTAATCCTAAAAATCGTTGATAGGACATTCGCCCTATGCACCTGCAGGACGTTGAAGGTTAGGTACTTTGCTCTCTGGTTCTGTTGTACGTTTCTCTGATTTAGTTCTTACATCACATCAGTTGTTGTATTCAAGTTGGATAGGCTGAGAAGTTCGCTTTCAAGAAATCAGTTTGTTATCATGAATTATGTTTTGTGTTCCTGACTTCTGTTCTTGCAATATTTGTCATTTAGCGAAGAGGTTAATACGCTGATCTTGAGATTAATTTGGTTCGTTTACGAGCATTCGTCATTCGTAATTCGCCATATCATCGTCTGGGCCATTCTTGTAAAACACTTCTGATAAAAAAATTTTTTTTTGGGCATTTTGCTTAACTGGTATGACAAAACAGGTAAGCAAACTATTCAATTTGACAAGTGTCCATTTTTTTCCATTTTTGGTTTTGCCCACGTAGTTTTTTCATAACTAATTAACTTGGCTCGGAATCCTCGAGAAATGGTACCCTTTCCACTTCCACTTCCACCTACCAAAACATATTTTTAGGAGTAGTCGGTGGGTGGGTATTTGATCGGAATTTCTTCGACGAACACCAAAAAGGAACGAAAGAAACATTCAAATGCGTTCCTCATAAACTATTTTAGTGTACAAGTCAATGTACGTTCACGGTCCTTCCTTATGTCCTAAATCCTAAGCCCTGACCTCGAAAGTGATCCATTTAGGTGAATATTTGTGCTTGCCGAATTTACAACTCATAATTATCTTCTACATTAACATTTCTATTTTATATTATCTTTAATAAATTTTTTTTATATTAATAATCACCCTTTAATTTCTTAATTATTAAAAGCGATTCATTTATTGTCATAAACTTTACATTGAATAATCAGCTATCACTGATGCCTTTGCAGCCATTATTAGATCAAATCCAATAAAATGAAATAAAATAATGAAATCGTAAATCGTAAATGTATCTCGTCTATTGACATATTTGTTGCAACAACTTGAAGATTATATTATCCCAATCTACAATAAGTTCGTGATCCTTTGCTGAGAATTAAATTTCAAATTCCAAACATCCTGTGCACAAATACAAACACATTCGGAATTACCCTGAACAAAATACTCTGTCATCCATGACGAATAGTTTTCATGGTCGGTCATGTCATAAACCATCATCTGAATAGAAGCATGTGGTCAAATGTGGTTCAATGCCAGCCTGTAATCAAATCTGCGTAAATGAGAACAACGGTATACAAGTATTCACTGTCCGCTTGTGTTTTTTTGTTAGATATTTTAATTGTAGGATGTATATTGTCTCTCTTAAAATAGTGGCCTCGTCCAGTTAACTGAAATAATAGCTTAATTGTGCTTCCATTATCTCCTGAATGAATTATAATTCTTAATTACATGTCACCACCGTTAATCCTCTCACTCTTACTCCAACGTTGCTGTCGCTTATATTGTTCCGGAAAATTTTGCTGCTGCGCTAAACGCTTTGAACTAGGATTTTAATAACTATTTGGGTTTAAAAATGTCTCAGCACGTAGTTTTTGCTTTATTGATTTTAGGCACATTTACATTGAGTTCTTCTCAATTCATCCGTGGTGGTTTTACCATAAATGATAACCAATATACTCTTCGATGGGAAGTGCATCAACATTTTATTACGTTTCGAGCCATAGCAAAAGGTACGGGATTTGTCGGTTTCGGTTTATCGCCCAAGGGAACAATGGAAGGATCAGATCTGTTCATCTCAGGAATGTACGACAATGGAACTGTTTACGGCATTGTAAGAACTGATTGATTATGCATTAATAAAGCTATTAATAAAGCTTCCATTAATTTTTAAAATATATCTTCGTAAGGACGCTCATGGTGCAGCAGAAAAAGACGCCGTTAGTAACTATATGCTTCTCCACATCATGCAAGGCTCAATGTACACGGAAGTCCATTTCAGAAGGGCATTGCACACCGGCGATTGCAAGGAAGACATTGCTATTATGGTAAAACTGGATTTAGTTCATTCTGAACTACATTGTAGATCCTTCGGGATCAATGAAAGCGGATGAATGTTAAAAAATAATAAAAATTACTTCTGTTCTCCTGGATTTCTTCATAGAATGAGCCACAATACGTGATTTGGTCAATTGGCCCAGAAATGGACAAGCTTGAGCCTCATGGTAATATGAATCGTGGGGCTGTTTTGGTCAATCTGCTAAACCCACCCATGTTCCACGCCTACTATTACACAGAGAAAAAGCCGATAAATGAAGCTGCGATGCAGGCAATGTGTCGGGATTCCGATATAAAGCCCAAGGAGAAAGAAATGCCAGCGGAAGGAGGAGGCAAACCGGCGGAAAACGCTGTTGAACCTTAAGAAATTTACAATTGGCAAGCTTATAAAACGTAGGTATATAAATAATAATTATTGTATTTGATGATGGATGTAAATCTTTTATAGTCCACAAGTGCACTACAGCAGACCAAATTCGAAATTCTTAAGAACACTTCAACTAGTGAACCAATGAAGCGCTTAATTAGTCGAAATCATCAGTAAGACAAAATACAACATGCAATCTGTTTTACAGCCAATTTAACACTAAGAAACTTAAGTAAGAAACTGGAATTTGTTTATGTTATCATCAGGAAATTTATGTATACTCTTCTGCGATCCTAAATATATATACGTACACCTTCGACTATTTGCGTCTTTTAATTGGAACTTGTATTGTAACCACCAATTAGCTCACTCAGTAATTCGATTATATGTATTCTATTCTCACGGAAGACGCTTCTTATTCCTATACGAGTACAGAAATATCCCACAAATTAACAGCCACACTTAGACACCACCACCACCGCCATCATCACCTTCGCCGAAAGTCTGAATTACTTCCCTTTTCAAAAATCGCTTTAGCTTGACTATATGACACTATGAGCATCTACTACATACATAATGTACATAATTATAATATTATTTATTTTTGGAAAGAAAACTTACACTAATAAAAGACTACATAGAGCGAAGTTCGTAGGTGAACAGTGTGAAATGCTGGAAGGCGGGAAGTTTGAATCTGAGACATATAAGTATAAGACTATTACTCGACTGGAGGAAGACAGCTAAAGTTGTTCCGCCTCCTCCTCCTCCAGAGACAACAACTGCACTGGAAACGAGATCTTGTTAACTTTTCAACCATTATTGATACCCGATTCAGCATTTGAGTTAACTTATCAAATAGTGTCTATCGCTATCGTGGATTTGAATAAAGCTAACTAAACTACAAACTAATTCAAGTTGAAATTGACAAACACAACACGCAGCAAACAAGTTTGAAGTTGGAATTACATCCGGATCCGGTAGGTAACTTGAAAGATGTACACTATTACATTCTACATTATTGTAAGTTATGTAAATACTTAATACATAATATAGACTTATGTATAAGGTGTCCCATTAATTTGCCGTTTTGTTCCAATGTTCCAAATTTCTACTAAAACCCGCCTCAACTGGTTTTGTCGGATGGATTGGACCAAGGGGCCGGTTTTTTCCCAATAGTTTGTAGTTAGGGTTTTATGCCCCTCATTTAATCCACTATGCACTAGTTGAGTAGCACTTCAATTTTGTGTTGTGTGTTTTGTAGAAAACTACACACTCATGGTATCCTATGCCAGTTGCCAGTGCCAGATTCCTTTCCCATGCTCTTTTCATGCCATAATCTGTAATCTACTATCTACTACAAATTATTAGTAAGTTAAGAAGGTAAAGGTTATTTTTCCGATAAGTATTTTGATGGATTTAGTGTCATATCGTAGGCTAATGACCGCTAAAAACCGCTAAAAAAAATTGCTGACAGATGGCGTGAAACTTTCTCGTTAAAGCTTTTTAATTTGAAAAAAAGTGTGTCGAAACCGACACATGTATGGCTTAAGATTTTACAATTACAAGCCGTTACCCGTCACCTCTGTCTAAGTCCATCCGATATTTGGACATGAAGATTGCAGTTCCATTCCAACTGGGAACAAACGCTGCGTGACAAAAAGTGACATAAGATTTGTAATAATAAAAAAAGACGCAAACGTCCATTGTAAATTTCTCCAGCTGGACTTAGACCGATGGCGCCTTGTTACACTCGAAGCACTAAGCACTCTCATTGTAGCTTGGTACCACTCACCAGGTTTCAAGTTGTAATGTTAGATCACGTTTTTTCTTTCAAATATGCGAAAGACCTGTCAATATTCCCGCTCTCAACATCCAGACCGAGCGATTCCCAAACAAAACACCAAATCGAGAATATCAAGGCCGACTTGTCCTCAGCCATACGCTGTCCGTTTTTGCGCCAGACAGACCAGAATTTTGCGAGAAGTTCTTAAATTCTATTCTGTAAATTAAATTCTACTTTATTGTATCATTCTCTGCTTCGGACTAATCTAAAATGAATTGGTAGCTGCTCTCTGCATTCTTTTCTTTGCGCGTCGACATTAGGGTGGACAGGCTATGTTTTACTGTGGTGAATCCGACCCAACTTACCTTACCAAATTAAGCTTTAGCATCAGATGCCAAGCGCCTCTGTAGATCTGCTCCTTCCTATTTTGATTTTGCTACCCTCCTTCACCCTTTCCGCTATTTTTTACACTAATACTAATATTGATTACTTATATTAAATATCCTTAAGATAGGATAGACCGATTATTTTAGTAGAGTATATGCTTGTAACATGCCATGACATCCACAATCACAATAGTTACTGGAGCTTGACGTTGGCCTGTATTTGACCTTTGTTGAAAGAAGCCTTGATATCTAAAAAAAGCACGAATCTTACGGGCATTTTCATTTCGTGTGTTAAACGAAGTGGCATATTTATGTTCCTCTTCCGTATAAGTAGATGGAAATAACTAAATATTTCTGATTGTCATTTGCAGGCTTGTGCAAATCACAAGAACAACGAAGTTACTTGTTAACTCAAAAGGAAAAGAAAGAGCATAAATAACATAGGCGGGATTAGGAAATAATGAATAGTGATCTGGATGGTGGAAGAAGTGCGTGGGCTCCTCGAGTTGTTAAAATCTATAAAAGTGATACCGGGTTCGGGTTTAATGTTCGAGGTCAAGTGAGCGAAGGTGGTCAACTGCGAAGCATCAATGGAGAGCTCTATGCTCCGCTTCAACACGTCAGTGCGGTGCTCGAAGCTGGTGCTGCGGAGGTTGCTGGGATTAAGAAAGGGGATAGAATTCTTGAAGTGTAAGTAAAGTACAATAGTAAAAAGTATTCTGGATACGGTGCATTTATATTACACAGATAACTTTTGATGTCTATATGAATGTCAATATTTACTTCTGTTTACATAACTACTTCCCCTACTAACTATTCTACAGCGTACTACCCACCCTATCTAGCTTTTAATCGATGTTTGACCAGCTTCTCTGTATACATACAACTGACCTCGTTCGTTTCAATTCAATTCATTTGATTTGATGCACGTTCCACAATGAATTTGATCTCAACTTATCAATTTTGCATATCCGATCAATTTGTACATTGAATGCTGAAGCATATCCCCCCCTCCTATATTAACAATGCAAGCTGAAAGCTGACCCACTTTCGAATATTGTGGAATTTAATGTGACCAGTCTGTCACTTTACTTTGAATAAGACTGCAAGGAAAAGTTATGTTGGCTTCACATGCTTCACAGTACTTTTTCAGTGGTAGACCAGTTCACCAGTGAGTGGGATTACCTAGTATTTTTCATTTAAGCTTAGCCTTCAAACTGTCATATTCTTTTCTTGACTTTTAGCAACGGGACAAATGTGGAAGGGGCAACGCATCGCCAAGTTGTTGAACTAATCAAGTCTGGTGGGGATATTCTGACACTAACAGTCATCTCCGTGTCTTCACAGGTAACCATCAGTAATATAAACTACTTTCATGCATTGATTCAGCTAAAATTCAAGGGTTCAAGTCGAATAACATCCTACCGCTACCCGCTACTATGTATTGTCATGCTGGTCATGCTATTTGCGAGAATATTTTTACATGAATTTCACACGGCCGTCATGGGATTTGTAGAATTTGTAGTCGGTGAAGTACAGGCAGTAATAGTTAAGGTTTAATCGGAAACTCTACTTTAATTGAATTTCATTTGTTTGTACTCGTATGACAGGAGGCGGAGAGATTGGAGCCAAATGAAGAGACAACCAATTTCCCCTCATATGACTACAGTGAAAAGCGGTCGCTACCAATTTCGATTCCGGACTATGAGTACAAGTACAATGACAAGACTGGAGAGAGATACGTGGTCTACAACATTTATATGGCTGGACGTCATCTCTGTGCCCGTCGATATAAGGAGTTTTCGAATCTCAACGTCAACCTCAGAAAAGAGTTCATGGGATTTAGTTTTCCCAAGCTCCCAAGCAAGTGGCCATTTGCGTAAGTCAATACTTTATACAAATACTTTACACACTATGTTATTCAGCTTATTGTACGCACATACATACTATATACATATTGTTAAGTGTGATAACAATCTTTCAATTCAACAGGCTGAATGAGCAACAGTTGGATAGCCGACGACGGGGCTTGGAACAATATGTGGAGAGAGTATGTGCCGTACGAGTCATAGCTGAGAATGAAGTGATGCAGGAGTTTCTAACTGATGACGATCAGGTAAAACCAGACTTCTTAGCTATATTTTCATTTTCATGGAAAGAATTAGCATTAAGCTGTAGTTGACAATGAAGAACGGATTTATAGATCGAATTTTCTATTTTCAGAATTCCTTGAACAAAATAGATTTGAAAATTCTGCTTCCTAATCGTGAAGTGGTTTCAGTGAATGTACCAAAGAATGCGACCACAGACGAAGTCTATAAAGTTCTTGTAACCAAACTAGGCCTAAGTTCGGAAGCAGTTCCTTTCTTTGCACTCTTTGAAATAGTGGAATACAATTTTGGTAAGTTTGTCTATCATTCAAAATTCAAATATGTTGGCGTATTTCCACGAGACTGGTAAATGTTGAACATCGCCGACTTCTATTTCAGAAAGAAAATTAGCTCCGAATGAGTTTCCTCACAACCTTTACGTTCAAAACTACAGCACGGCAACATCAACTTGTATATCGTTGAGAAAATGGCTCTTCATTGTTAGTCGGGAACTCAGTCTTTCGAATGATGAACAAGCGTCAACATACTTTTTCTGGCAGGTATAATAAACATATCCAGCAAATATATATCAGGATCAGAGCCTCGTGATAGTGATTCTATTTTCCAAGAAGTTATTAGTCGCTCCAAGTTGACCTATGTTGTTCGAAGGCGGTGGATGACGTAAATCGAGGCCACATAAAAGCTGGGGACAGATTATACCAACTCAAAGCCCTCCAAGATGCCACAAGGAAGAATGAATATCTGAAATTGGTGCGAGAGCTTGATGGTTATGGCGGTGTAGTCTTCCCACACTGCTCCTGTGACTCGCGTAAGGAAGGTCATGTCATTGCAACGGTGTCAGCAACTAATTTCGAGCTTCAAGCATGCAAGGAGGATGGTACACTTGAGGTACAGTGGCAAACAACGCATATTTTTAGGTTATATTGATATTCATAATGAATGACTATATATTGATAAATATTGATAAAACTAATTCTCTGGTTTGCTTAAATATTTGCAGTCACAAATTATAACATTTGCTTGGCCGTCAATTATTCAATGGGATGTTGACGACGAGGGAATGGTATTTTCCTTTCAATACCAAAGACCAGACAAGCCCGCAAGATGGGTTAGAATATTTACTGTTTACGTAAGTAAAAAGTATAAAATCAATGGAAACACACTTCTATATTTTTAATGATAGCGTTTTACCTATCACGTGTTCTGCATTTAGTTCCACTTTATGAACGACTGCTTCGAAAGACTCAAGGAAGAAGCTGTAATGTTCTCAAAAGGGAAAAAGGGAATACCAATTGAACAAGAAAGTCGTTTGGATCAAAGCGGTTCAGATGAAAATCTAAGTTCGTAATCAATCATGACAGCCAGCACAGAAGACATGAGGACATTTTCCCTTCTTTCCGCGTTTTCTGGAATTAAAACCAAGGCAAAAAGATAGTGAGATTTCTGCCTTTTCTCGCAAATTCGCATTTATGTAGTGT
The DNA here is from genome assembly GCA_034694905.1 of Ceratophysella granulata. Lineage (NCBI taxonomy): Eukaryota > Metazoa > Arthropoda > Collembola > Poduromorpha > Hypogastruridae > Ceratophysella > Ceratophysella granulata. The sequence goes on along the minus strand of JAQFYU010001174.1, from coordinate 2,540 downwards.
AGCAGTGGAGATATTTCGAGATATCTCACGCAGCCGTGACAGAACGTCAATCGGATTTTCTTCAAATTCGATTCTCATCTTGCTTAGTTCCACAATCTACACACATGACGGGTTATTGCCTCCAGGTTTCAAATTATTCTATATTTTTGAATTTTAAATTTGAATCGAACAGTATATGATGGGGAAACACAGAATCGTAATAACGAACGTATATCCTTGGAGAACGGAGATCACTATGATACCGAACCAGAAGCGCACGTACACTATAAGTGTAACTTTTTAATCAAAATGGAAGGTGTTGTAATCTCATGGTCCATTATTCTGATTTTGATTCTCTATCGCCATGACCATGATTTCATTCCAAAGGATTTCCTATTTAGTGCATACTTTATCCTCACTATTTATTTGCGGAAGTCTTTAGAGTTCTTAAGTTCAAGCTTATTAGAGTAAAAGTATCTATTTATTCCCTTGTGGTATGTGTGAACCGTATCGCCTACTTAAATGTTACTCCTCAAACTCATTTTGTTCAAGGACTCTCATACATTTAATACCACTTCGGTAAACTAATTAAGTAGTCCTATTTGTTTTTTCTTATCTAGACCTATACACCCATGACCTGCACTTCAAGCGCAATACTCCTAATCCTAGCACCTATAATAAAACCCAGAACAGTCCTTCCCTTCTTGCACTGGTGTTTTAGATTAGTAGGTTAAAGGACTTGTTCGTTTTCGAGCAAACAAATGATGATAAATGATATACTTGGAGATCTAAAAATTCCGCCATATATGTACTACACACGGTAGATATAATTGTAATAAATGAAATTATATGTAAGCCGTCAAAAAGTCAACAACCTCCTTTCTTCCAGCCGGCATGTATCGAGTTTGCAAACTCGTTTTGCAGAGCTTCAGCTTGGTCGTGTGCATTGGAAATCATTCAATAATGTTGGCGTCTCACATTTATATTGAAACAGTTTTGCTCTTTCACTTATAATCTGTTTAATGCTAGTAATATACATATAATTATAAAATGTCGTGAAATGATCACGATCTGGAATCCGATCCAGTGATTCTAATACCTCTTCTGTTAGAATTTATTTTGATATTTCCCTTCCCGAGACATACATACGTAACATCTAGAACTCGAACCTAAAAATTATTAATTGAAGTCATACGTCATGAAGGTCATGAATGAGAATGAAACAAATGGAATTGGAAATTGAAATAATGAATGAGATGATGAGGGCGTGAACACCAGCAGGTCCCATGTCCCACCCTCACCGCGGCTGCAATTTCGAAAGACTGGTTTCCAGGATTTGGCACCCTCCCTGTGCTGTGTCCAGTTGAAAATATATGTAAAAAAAAACGTCTTTCCTTCACACTTTCCTCCTTTTTGGATTATGTACCCGGCCCAGGACCTGGATGTACCAGTCAGTAGTGTATGTAGATAAAGTAGGTGTGAAAGAGAGGACGGAGCCGGAGCCGGACTACGGGACATTTTATAAGAGCTGAGAACACATCCAGCTCAGAGATAGGTTGTATTTGGAAGAGGAAGACCATACGACGGCCGAACTGCGTTTCTGCTCCAGAACGAAGGATCCACTTCCGCCTCGGAGTGTTCCCGACGTCCTTGTGGGTGTGAATTCTGCTCTTTTCCTCGGGTTAATTAGAGTTGGTGGCATGTGCTACCCGCCTTCAGTGGGATGAGATGAAGCTGAGGGAAGAGCCAGGACTGCCCGCGGTACCGCCTCATGCATGACACTTTCATCCGGAGACTATGCGAATACTCAGAGCTTCTCAACACTCACTCCCCATTCACCAAACTACTTCTGCCTCTTCTCTCCATCTCAACTCAGCTCCGCCGCATGTGCACAAATGTAACAAGCAACTACTTTCTGCTCTATCATTCCCATGCTATTCCATTCATATTATGCCATTTATTGAGCAGCTGAGCAGGGAGTTCTCAATCAACTCAGCTTATTTAATAATCCGGTAAAACATAAGCGGAATTAAATTAAGATGAAATTGGATTGATATTATAGGAAATGGAGATTAGTCGTCGAAACGAAGCTTGGAGTGAAGAACTCAGCGTAGGTACTTCCAAAATTTATGTATTAGATCCGGGCTTTAGAAAAAAAAAGAATTTTTAATATATTCCTAGAATTTGAATGTAAGTAGAAATTGTGATGTAGTGTTGAACAGAAGAAGAGGGATCCGGATCTGATCCCTTTTAGCCCTTAGCATTAGGATGTATGTGCGAAGTGCGAAGTGCAAAGTGCATGGCCAATGGAAGGCGTATCAACACAACACATTATATATTATAATAAATTACATCTCTATTTCGATATAAAGTTACCAACGCACATATTTATAATCGACTGCGTAGTTGTGTCATCGAGTATGCACTTGGCCATTCTTGGATATTTTCAGCTCAAAGTTAGGGTTTGTTGGGAATCTTTTGACTGTGCCACATTCCAGGCAAGTGATAATCTAGATACAAGGGATTGGGTTGAATTAATATTTCCACTAAAATCTCAACAA
>JAQFYU010001173.1:0-16116 GCA_034694905.1 Ceratophysella granulata | reverse complement strand
AATGAGGAATATAAGTATGTGGGTAGAAAGTAATAACTTGATGCTAAATAGCGATAAGACTAAGCTAATATTTATTAACAATAGACATAACCTGAGAGCTATAGATACTCAGTCCATAGTAGTTAATGACGCTGTGATCACAGCATGTAATAATTTAAAATGTCTAGGCTTACTCATTGATCGTACATTAAGTTGGGATGATCAAATTAACACCCTTGCAAGGGCTTGTTACTTCCGACTGCATAGCCTCTATAAAATCCAGCAATTTATTCCTGAAACGAATATAGGTTATTAATAACTAACGCGTTTGTTTTGTCATTAGTTAATTACATGTGCTGTATCTGGAGTGCAACTACAAAAAAGAACTTTCAAGTGATAGAAAGAGTCATTCGCACAGCTGCCAGATTTGTAACTGGAAAATTGAAATATGATAGTATTACACCTTCGATCTGTAATGAACTTAAGTGGTTGTTTCCAGAAGAACTGGCACAATATAAAATACTTTGTACATTCTACAAATTGCGAAACGGTCTACCAATCGAATTTTTTGCTAATTATTATCAACTAAATAGTGACGTGCAATTTTACAAAACCAGATCTTCAAGTGATTATCAGAACTATCATCCAAAGGGCCCTTTTGGTTATGCTACCTTTCATTTTAGATCAATTAATTTATGGAACTCACTACCACAAAAAATAAAAGTGTCAAGTAGCCTAAGTTCCTTCCAGAATGATGTGCATTCTTACCTATTAAGTAAACAGAAGGAAAGACTTAATATCGTAAGTTAGTTCAAAATTGTCTAATTGTTTAATCTTATTCTATATTAAGCTTCCAAGTAATTCAAGTACCAACAATTATCTATAGCATTCGCTGACACTTAAATCCCAAATTGGGTTGTGGCTGTGGGTTTTTGTATAAACTTGTCTGTAAACGTTTCGACTTTGGTAAATAAATAAATAAATAAAGAAATACACCAAATTGAAGGCAATTTCATTGCAAATCTCATGGGGGGAAATATTTAGGAATCACTTGCAAGCGACCGCTGCGCAGCGCCAGATAAGGGAAAAGACGTTCTTACCTACTCAGTAATCGGTATTACCTCCTCCTGATCGAACTACGGCTCGTACACGTGAACGATTTATTTGATCGCAACAGACAGTAGAATAAATGTCCGTTTTCATTTCATCTAAAACGTTTATTAGGCAATGATGCAGATTCATCTTAATGATTCTTAACTTAATGGCAACCCAGTTTATGGTTATAAACAGGCCACCAGAATTCCTGGCGTCACGATATGCCATATGCCAGAGCACGGATTCTGTCAACAACTCGGTTCTTCTCACTGTCACCCAATAACCCAGCCATTTTGTGACGAATAAGTTAAACTCCACAGAATGAACATTTTCTTCATAGCTTTGTGAAATTCCGAGTTTAGTGCAAGTTTGCTCTGCTTTCGCGGAGAAAAAAGGGGTTGGGTCTAGATGTCAAAAGCACATTAATCAAACCCGTTCAAAATGATTACATGTCAAAAGCACGTTATTCAAAAGCACGTATGTCAAACCAGGAACTGCCTTTTCAGGATCTAGAAAAGAAACCCAACTTTTTTATGTCGTGGCCACTGGTGAGACTGAACAGCTTCCACATTACATTCCTTTATGCATTTTCTGTCAGTTGTAAGTACTGGGATATTTAAAAAATTGATCGTCCTCCCGAAAACTTTCGAATGTACTGAAAACTGTACTGGTCATGAGCATTATTGTAAATACTGTATTTGATATGAAAAGAGTCCGACGGAGCTTGCATGGGTACTGTTCATGAGCATTATTTTAAATGTGTGATAAGAGTCCGACGGAGCTTGCATGGGTAGTGGGTAGCAGGATCGAAAGGATATGAATAAATATGCAAATCTAAAATATATAATGCTGCTCTCCCTATTATTGTCTTGCGCGCTAGATATTATTGAAGATTGAAGTAGTACTTCATAATTTTTTAGTTTCATAGTAGTAGTAGTACTTTATGTGAAATTTTGACTTATTTAGTCCAATGATAAGATAGTTGTTGTCTACCTCATAGTAATTCGTTTTAGTTAGTTTGTGTAACATATATTGAGCACTTACCTCCGACATTACGTCAGATACTTTTGTGTTAGTAGTTTTATTGTTATTGTTATTAGGAATAGGTACCACACCCTCGGATCCGGTTACGAGTTGTTGTAAAGGAAATAAATAAATAAATAGTCGCTATGCAATATGCGGGTGTACAAATATGTGTGTAGAACCGATGTTCAGGTTAATATCCCCAGTGGCCACAACATAAAAAAGTTGGGTCTCTTTTCTAGATACTGAAAAGGATGTTTCTGGTTTGATAACGTGCTTTTGAATAACGTGAATTTGACATGTAATCATTTTAAACGGGTTTGATTAATGTGCTTTTGACTAATAAAAGGAGTCCTTCGAGTTTGAGGCGCAGTGAGATTTTCTGTTTTTCTATTTAGCGCTGTGGCTCGCTAGCGACTGCAAAATATTTTTACCCCATGAGATCCGCAACAAAATTATCTTCAATTTGGTGTATCACATGACCGGGAACTATATCGTAACATATGAAATGTAAATGGTATAAATCATTATGTGCCACCCTGTACAGATACACAGTCAGTCTGCAGTTCATCGCAACAAAAAAGCGAAGTAAACTGAGCATGAGCATAATATTAAACGATAAGTACCCTACTAATTCCGTGTGTTCTGTTCATTATCATTGAATTGCTCAGCAGTACTCGATATTCTCTCAAATGCAACCTTTGAATCAAAATCAAATCAACCTGATTGATCTTTGTTTAGAGTTATTATGCGCCCTTGGATGCGTTCAAATGGAACCTTGAATTGGCCACTTCTGGATCAGTACTTCTCCTCCATCGTGGGATATATGGTCCTCAATCCATGTCTCAGTATTGTGGATCTTTGTACGAGCTTGCAGCCTATTCTCTCTGCTGTGGAGACGTATATCCTTGTAGAGGTACCCAAAGCATCTTGTCACTACCTAATGTGGGCGCATAAAAAGGTTTTTGCATAGCCATTGTAACGACATAGTTTGAGCGCTTCTTTGTTCCAGGCAATGGCTCACCTGGAGTTCATGAAAATATTTGAAATGGAAGAAAGCAACGAAGTGAGCTTGTTTTCCGAGCCACCAACACTTAGCCGAGGTGAGTAAATACAAATACAGTATACATACATACTTGGGTTGAAGTCAAGGAGGGATGGCCACTAATGGTACTCTACGCTCTATTCGATTTTATACAACACAACTTGTCTGTATTCAGCTCAAATAATTGTTTGAAGCGAGGAAGTCATGGCCGCATTAGGGAGACCAAATACTGCGACATCACTTTATGCATTCCTGTATATTCGTTTTTCCGAAACATGCGTTCTGATTAACGGAGGGTATTGTCTGCGGCACTGTAACTTCTGAGAACTCCTGTCTTGTCTGTCAGACTATGATAGGCACGAAGAGCTTGGCTGCTGGCTCTCAAACCGCTCGACTTCACCAGTCTCACTCCTGTTCAGCCAAAACCAGCTTGGGTGAGCGAGCGTGGCTGAGCGGGAATGAGACTGGTGAAGTCGAGTGGTTTGAGAGCCAGCAGCCAAGCTCTTCGTGCCTATCATAGTCTGACAGACAGGAGTGAGTTCTCAGAAGGTACAGTGCCACAGACAATACAGTGGAAAAATGAATAAAGCGTGTAGGGGGATTTATCATCATTCATCAACTGAGCAGAAGCAGATACTAAAACATCAACTAACTGAGCAGACAGGCAAACATCAAGTCAGCAGACAGAAAAATAAACTAGAAGTCAACCCAGTTGAATCTTGACTGATTGTTGCCTGCATTGAGTATGATTATATTTTTGATATGCCATGATCGCACAAATCCTTTGATAAATATCCCAATCGATTCGGCATCACAATACACAATATTAGCAAAAAATCGATATGACTAAAAAATTCGAAGGGAAGCTGAATCTGCGACGCGAAATCTTACTGCACGTTATCTTTATAAAACTCTGTTACTAATTATTATATCTTGTATTTACGTGATAAGCTGTAGCTGTGCAAGATGCAAGATGCCGTTCATATTCAATTTTTGAAAATTACAATTTGAGGGTACCAGAAGCCTCCAAGACCCGCAAAACCGAAATACTCCGATATCATGTTTTGTTCCCCAAACTCATTTACGTAGATAGATAACTCACATGATCAAAATACATAAAATACTAAATACAAGGTTTTTATAACTGGAAAAATTGTAAATACAATAGTTACAAAATACTCTATAGCTAATACTGTGTCAATAGTCAACACAAATTCCAAACAGATTTGTCTCCAATAAATAAGTTTCCAAATGCATATATTTTGCCCTTTGCCCGTGGATTCATTACTAACAGTCGCACAGATCGTCCGTTGAATGTAGCCATCGGCTGAGACTGTCTGCTCATTGGATGTCGGATGAGAGCTGTCTGCTCAGTTGATGTTTTAGTGTCTGCTATCTGCTCACTTGATTCTACCGTTTTGTTTGTCAAGTAATGATTACAGCCACAATTAGCCACTAGCCACACACTAGTACTACTTTTTCAAACAAAATCTTGAGATGCTGGTTGATCCTGGCGAACAGTATGTTCGAGTCGAGTTCGGAATTCCCACTGTGGGGTTGGTGGTTATGAATTTTGGCTATAAAGTCAACCATAATCCCTTGCATAAACGTTGTTAAAATTGATTGTTTTCGTTAAACTCTTCTCTAAAGTAGATCAGAGAGACTCCAGCACTGTTTTCGACAGTTTCGCAAAAGTAGTTGCAGATTATCCGTATAATCGAAGTTGATCTTCTGTATCACTTAAGCCTGCAGTACACAATTTCTAGTATCAAGATCAAATCAGTAATTCTAAGTTCTTACCGTAACTATTCTCATGTGCTTTTGAACCTATGAATAGACTTCGAAGTTGACCTGCTGCTTGACATCGAACATCTCTACTTGGAGCTCTTGCCTGTCGCCACTGTTAAGTACTCCGATCTTCAGGAGTTGCTCTATCCTGCTGCAATGGCAACAGGACCCAGCGTTTTGGACAATATAGTGGAAAATAGAATGAAGAGAAAGGATAATAAGGCTGAATCCAAGAAATGAAGTGACAGTCTCGATAATACTGGAAGTGTTCCAGTTCCAAGTTCAATTCAATGGCTGATATTTCTATAAACTGTTACATGTTACTGACTATTTGTGACAGATTTATTGAAATAAATTTTCAGCTCAAGATGACTATTCAATTCGGATTTTCTGTGAATGAACGGCAGAGGGATATATACAGCTGATCTTGTTTAGTGGCGAAATCCCCCTTCGGTGAATTTTTTTTGTGAATAGCAGTTTGGAACTTTAATAATTTCCAGTACTTCTGTCGCTTGTAGATAAATCTCTGTCAATGTGCCATGACCCCATCCTTCCCGTTTCATTGCGTTAATGGAAAGTTCTGGGTTGTCCAAAGCCGGATGATTGAACATCCCAATTTCAATATTGGTAAAGGAATATTTTCCAGTCTGCGTAGTAGGAACGGTTAAACTCTAGAAAGATCTCCAACTTCAAATTATAGGACACCCATGCTGACCGCGATTCTGGCAGAGACCAATTTTTGGATCGTACTGGTTGATAGCCTTCACCCGGCTGAAAACGGGGGTAAAAAGTTGTAGTCAACATGAAACGTTTTCATTTCCAATAGCAATCTTTGCAACTGAATATGACAAGTCGGTAGACCATTACTAATAAGCTAAGATATCCAGGTCTCTCATGTGATTGTTTGAACTGACACGACACAAAAGGCCAATTTAGTTTAGTTAAAATTAGCATGACACATGACAATTGCATTATGATGGCAACATGGATGCACTGTCACCATTCAGTTCAATTCCTGGTTACTGGACTTGGACTCTCCAAAATACGGTAACTTTAGCCATTTGCTCTTGTAGTTGTTCTAAGACTTCTTTTCCCAAAATCAGCATAAGTAGCATTTCGGGGAAAAAAATTTTAATCAAGCAATTCCATACAAAAATTGAATTTAGATTTGGACCACCGTGGGAACAAACTTGCGTCATTCTTTTTCAGAACCATTTCGTTTCGAACACCAATGTCAAAAGATGCTTAAGTAGAAAGGTTATACCTTGAAAAATTCTGACTTCTCAGTTGCTATTCTCAAAAGTTGTGGGCTAAAAATTTAATTAAATATCCCTCATAATACTAAGTTCATTAACATGCCTTGTACGCTCAATTAATGTGTTTTCTGATCTGAGCTGAATAACCAGATCGGGGTCTGGGGTTCTTCGTCTGAGCTCTGCAATTATAGTTCGTGGTTGTGCTACTGTACATTTGTTCGATCTCCTTAATCTTAGATAGTTGGATAAATTCTAAATAATTCGAGCTTCGACATTATAAAAGGTCAATGTCTACTTCTTTGGCATATTTGGTATATACGGTATTTTAATGATGCTCTGCGTGGGTGCTGATGATAAAGTATCACTCATAAGTACTTTACGGGGTAAGAGATTAATTTTGACTGGAATTAAATTGTTCTGAGCGTGCGTTGCATAATTCATACATGCGTTGACTAGAGGTGCTCAATAGTTAGTTGTGAGTATGATGCTGGGATTCCATTTTGCACTTAGGAAATATCCATCTGAGTGTCAAACGTAGCTGCCAAGTTGTCCATTTCCGTCGATGTGTCAACGACTTTCGATACAGCATTCAGAGGCTAGAAAAATCCAATACATAGTAGTAAGGGAGCAGCAGACACTACATAAATCTTCATACGCCAAATACATACTGCATACTGGAAATTATATTTATTGCGTGTTGTGTGCTTGAGAAGTCAACAACAGTAAAAACTTTTCGGAATTCATCGCATTTCCAGGCCTATTGAAGCTCATTTTTGAAAATACCTGGCAGATGGCAGTTGGCGGCAGATTTCTGCAAGGGATTTTACAATCAGAAACGAAATGGGCCAAGGAGGCCTGGCCTGAGACTTTTTTAAAAATCGAGATGATTCCGTTAAGTTCACCGTTGAAACAAAGGATGACAGATAATTTTATTCAGTGAAACTCGTAAAACCCCAGACATAGCGTTATTGTAGTTTCAAAATACTTTCGAGCTGACGCCTTGTTTCAAAATTGAAAGGACAAGCTTTCATTCCAATTCCGAGAAGTTTTACACTGGGCACTTAACTTGTCGAAATTGAAAGTGCTTCAAAAGGGTTTTTCAGATGGCAATGGACCAAGGGTATTTTGGCTAGAATATCGAAATTCACATTTCTCCGAATATTCGGTTTTCCAATTTTCCAAACACGAAATATAATATCCATAATGTATTTGGCGTATTTAGTGATCCTTAGTGTATATATAAAAAATAAATAACTTATCATTTGTATTCGTAATAATATTTGCCTTTGAGTGAAATCCATGCAAATTTTGCTTCGATTTTTTTTTCGAATTTTGTATGCATTTAAATGAAATTTCAAAAAAAATCGAAACCAAAATTGCATGGATTTCGCTCAAATTAAGCACTTGTATTATAATATTTTTGTACACCTGGGATCTAAATCTGGTTCAAATTGGATGCGTTTTTGATACCCCTCCCAAGTCCGGACAAGTGGCCCAAGTCTGGCTGTCGGGCAATAAACCGTCCGAACACTGCAATATGATCGGTCAATTCGTAGTCGGTGAATAGCTTTCCGGTCAATCATCTAGGTCAACGGCCGTTGGGCAATTGTCTGAACATGGTCATGAATAAATTAATTGTCGGAAATCCATTCGGGCAAAAGTACGGAGTTTTACTTAATTTTTCAGTTTTCAGATCAATCAAGGGAACGGGGTCGATCAAATCCCATGATTAACAAATAACATAAGAATCGAGTTCAAGTTTATTCCATTTTCTTTTTTCAAGTCGGTCAAAGAGTCAGATTTTGGGGTCTTCGGGTCATTTCGGTCACCGTGTCATTGGATCGGAGTCTACTTACTTCATTTTCACAACTGATTAGTTAATTAAGATTATTATTTGATAAGTTAAATCAAACAAGTACAACATAAATTGCGTTGGGTAATAAGCAATTTTACGCTAATATTGTATTATTTTTTCTTAATTAATAATTGAATATGACACCAGTAATATCAACGTTCTTCTTTCAGAACCACATATTTTAAGCAGAAAGGTCGTATCCCATTGCCGAATTACGTAAAGTTGACGCCGACGTTAAGTTTGACGCAGAGACTTGGGGGTATCCCATTGAAACTTCCGGCATCAACGTGACGCCCAGAATTCTTCGGCGCAAAATGTAACACGGAAATCGCTTCCTACTTCTACCATGTGTCCGGTTGACTGACCTCAGGATTCAGCAGCCCGACACTGACAAACCGGTTATGTAGGTACAAGAAGTTTGGAATTCATTGTAGCTTTCGCTTTAAAAAAAATCAGGGATCTTTGACATGCCCGCAAGCCAATCAATGGGGAGGATGGAACTTTAACGTTATGTAGGACATTATATTTTCTGTCAAAGGAATGTTTCTTCTCCTTACTATCTCAGTTTACAGTCTCACGTGTCACGGTCTTCCTCTAGCTTTCGCTTTGATTGCATAAAACTCACTGATCTTTGCATATTGTGCATTTGCTCCTGTACTGTTTATAATTGGCAATCACGATAACCCGACGCGCCAGTGCGACAGGGTTTTGGATCCAAGTCGAAGCCGCGTTGACTTGACGCTGAGAACTCGATGCATCGTCCCCAATGGGATGCGGCCTAAACGCGCAATGCAATTCCATTCGGCCCGCAAAAGTTCTCAGTTTGAATCATAAGATTATCCAAGCCAGTGTTTTTGGGCTATTGATTCTTATGTGCCGGTCATACCAACAATATTGAATAAATTTACTCTTTTTGGGTCACCTGGTTCGTATCATCTGTTGTGTCATTCCAGAGTTCGAATTCTGTGTCGTCCTCATCCAGATCCCAAATAGTGAGGTTGCGAAGTCGCTTGGAGTTCAACTGGACGCCAAAAGAGGGTTGAGAATCTCCGTTCAAGTCCGCTTCGACTTCCACAGTTCGTTTCAAGCCGGTAGGTCCAACCTCCCGGAAAGTCTCAAACCCAGTCAACTTTCGCACTGCTAAATCGCTGTTCATATTGTTTTCCAAGGCGAAACCAATACATTGGAGAATCTCATTGGAGGCAAGTGGAATGTGTCCAATAACTAGTTTACGCCAATCGTCGAAGATCAGAGCTTCCCCGGTGGTGGCACCTGCAAATGCAAACATCAATTGATACCAGGGATCATGGCTTGACTTTAAAAGGATTATGCTAGGTACCTCTATATCTGTTCTTAGACCATCGCGGCCCTGGGCCGGCCCCGGGGCCGAAATTCTGCCACGGCCCCGGCCCCAACAATTTGGGGCCGACCCACTACGGAAACGGCCCCGACCCTTCGATAAACGGGACCGACGTTCTCGGCCCCGGCTCCGGCCAACAAGTTTTGAGGGCCGGCTCAGTTTGGCTTCGGGCCGGCCCCGGCCCTGGCTCTCACATCCAAAGGGCCGGCCCACAAATAAAGAGTAAATGTCACATTTCCAATCAGATAAACAAGGTATTTAATTCACAATTCGAAAGTTTTACATAATGAGGTGGACACATATTTAACATTTTTCAAAATTTTAACATTAGTATTTCCATTTCCCGCATAATCAAATATATGCACCTTGTTATAGAGGCCACTGTAAATAACTACATAGTTCCTATCGTATAATTTCTCCAACCTCGCAAAGATAACGCATTACTTTTTACCAGTCTCCGGTGATTCTAAAACGCGGATACCTTTTTCGTTCATCTAGTTACGTAAGAGAAAGATTCCAAAATCTGTCTATTAAATTCATTTGGCATAAATTAATAGTTTGAAAAAAATGTCCGACGCGAAAATCCAATAACTTTTAAAATTGGCGCATAGTTTGATTAACCTGATACGATACGGCCGGCTCGGCCCCGGCCCAGGCGAATGAGGAACCACTACGGCTCTGTTTTCGGCCCCGGCTCCGGCCCCGACCAAAAGTGGGGCCGGCACTTTGCGACAGAAGCTGCTCCGGCCCCGGCCTCGAGAAATTGGGGCCGGGCCCCCAATTTCTCTCTATAATTGATATAAAGGTTTGGCTTGGTTGTTGTACCCGGACATTGGATTCATCATTACCATTACAGCAGTCCCGACGAATATGGAAAATGAATTAATTATTATCCGTTCAAAATATCCTTGGTAGTGGGCCAGTATTGGCTGGTTTTCCCGGGTGCACCCACGTAGGCACGAGTGGGCGTGGTTAAGGTTTTGCGCAGGTTTCTGTATCTGCTGGGCGTGGTTAAGGTAAGGTGTTTCAGAAGAGATGGAAACCTGCGCAACACCTTAACCGCAACCATGGGTGCCCACGTGGGTGCACCCGAAAAAACTAGCCAATACTGGCCCACGAGCAACTTTAAAAGCATATTGTGAACGGATCATAGGTCTAAAACAATGATTTCGGCATGTGTTACATCTGATTTCCGCTTCTGTCGGTAACCGATATACAAACAGGTTTTAATACGGTAAGCAACTTACGAAGTGCAGCAACTAACTTCTTGAAGAAGTTGATCCGATTTGCGATAGTCTTTTTTGCTGTGTGACGGTTGAGCTCGTCAGCTGTGAAGAGGTTACTGAGTAGTCCATGCTTCTTGATTACCTATGAATGAGCAATATTTTAAAGCAAAATTAGCAATGAAACGTCGGTCCGCCTTCTGTCCCAACCTCCTGGCTGAATCAAGTAAGCACCCAGCCGACAGAAAGCATAAAGTACGCACCCAGCCGACATCAACTATCGACCTTCTGAAAACTTTTAGCAGTCGTTCCTCCGGCCCCCCGGAGTGCCATTTTCCCATCTATGCTTATGCTTGAAAGTCAGTGCTTTGATCTAATTTTGCTAAGCAATAAAGCTGAATTTGGAATGCAGAAGATACACCCCAGGCTTCGATTTCTAGATGGAGATCGCACCCGGTATATACCCCGGTGGTGACCAGTGCGATTTGGCAAAAAATGTGCATGGTTGTTCCTGAGACCATTCTGAACAACTTTCATCTTGGTCACAACTAGATTCTATGATAAGTTTGGCCGTTACAGGTCCTTCATCTTTGAATGGGGAAAATATTAGGACCAGTCCGATTTGCATGACACTTGGTAGAATTGTTCTCCAACCCATCCTGAGCCTGCATTTGCACCATGCAAAAAAAAAACGAAACAAAATTGCATGGATTCCGCTCAAATTTGGCATACATTATTGTATTATTTTACTACACATGTGGTATAAATTTGGTTCCAATTGGATGCGAATTCGATACCCCTTCCAAAACTACCGAACAAGCCGCCCAGGTCTGATTCACGCATATCTTGATTGACATGAAAGGGCCAGCTCTTGGGCCGGCCCCTGATTTTAGAGCCGGCTCTTGGGCCGGCTCGGCCCCGGCCCCGCATCTTAGGAATCACTACGGCTCCGGCCCCTTCGAAATGAGGGCCGACTGTTTTCGGCCCCGGCTCCGGCCCCAACCAAAAATGGGGCCTGCACTTCGCGACAGGGGCCGCTCCGGCCTCGTGAAATTGGGGGCCGTGCGATGCTCTATGCCTACTCCATTGTAGCTTACGGGTCAGATGTCCGTGCGGCGGATTGAGAGAGTTCCCTTTTTCACAGCAGTCGTCTCTTTTATCCATGGTAGGCACTTAGGTTACAACTTACAAACAACAAACGACTGGGAAGAAAAGAATCTTTTCAACCGCATCTCCGGACGGACACCAGATCCGTTAAGTTACGATGGAGGAGGAGGCTTATTTGATTGCAGCGTATTTAAATTTGAAATTTACAGCTAGTCAAAACATAAGTTATCACAGCTTTTGGTAGCTTCTTTCGGGACACTACGTGGCATTCAAATGTAATTTTTAGCCGCGAGGTTCAAATAGTTGTAAGAACTTATAATTTAACGGACTCCAAATACGCATATTCGCAAAACGGTTTACTGACTGCGGTAAGTAAAATTATACAAAATATCAAGGTGACTGACGTTCGTTGTGAGATCGTGCATGTAAAGAAATGGTGGCTGCTTGAGATACTTGTGCTTGAGTGGAGGGTGCTTGAGATGCTTGCGCAGACTTCGAATGGTCAATTCAATGCTCTCCATGAGTTCAGGGCTGAGGACTTCACTCTCGACTGGTGTATCTGGTCGACAGTTCACCAACGACATTTCGGTCAACGGTGGTGATCCGAGGTTGCTGTCCTTTGCGACATTCATTGCAATCTGACTCTGAGATCCAGTGCTGCTGCACTCTTCGTTAGAGATACTGGTTGCATCCGCAGATCCACCGATATTGTACTCGATCATGGCTGTTATAAATCCCTGAGGGTCTGACTGAGGTTATATGTTCTTTGACTTCGACTGCTGCGATCTTCAACCACCACCACCGGTCGGTCCTGGTTCCTACTGATGACTCTCTAACTCTACCGTCACCATCAACCGCTCTCTCACTCCAACTAATTTTTACTCAGCACCGGTCTCCTCTCAAATCTTCAGTTGTTTGTTGTCGACTCTACGATACTTTGCCTCGTAGCCATGACTCCAGTCCGTTATTGTAGTACCTAACATTCAATCTACTCTACCTACATTCGAGTACTTACTACATCCCTATATTTTTATTTTAGAGATGAAGTGTATATTCTATGTTCTATGTTCTCTGTTCTGTCGCACAACAACTTTTGTCAATAGAGCGCTACCTGTGATGTGACCAATGTCTTGGCAACGTTATCTTATGCTGGAATATAATTACCTGACCTGACTCCCAGAATTTCTTTATTGATTTCCACACTTTGAATGAGCATTGAAAAACAACTGCTCAATTAAAGGGAAGTACCATTCTGTTGCCATTTTCAAGCTTGGGTTTTTGAGATTCGCTCTGTTATGTTTTTATGTACGAGTCTGATGTTCGTTGGTGAGGATGGATTGCAAAATTTGTGGGCTGCAAAACAAGAATCAGATCCTTTTATGCAGGACGTGCAAGTCATGGTTCCACAGGAAATGTATTGGAATGGGCTACATCGAATTCAGATCTACGTTCGACATGGACTGGAAGTGTCAACATTGTGTTCATACTCTTCATCAACTCAATCAAACTCTTCATGCAGTTCTTCCTGGATCCGGATCAAGTTTAGATGACGTTGGCGCTGCTTCACTTTTTGCTTGGTCACCCTCAAGAAGATCAGAATTGGATCCCTTACCCTTCAAGGATTGTAAGAACGTAAACAGCGCTTGTAACAATGTGCAATACGATTTTCTGTCGCCCTTAAAAATTTGTAAGATTAATGAAGCTGACAATGATCCTGACTCTCATAAAACTGAGAGACACTTCGGAAAGGGAAATACTATTGCCCATTGCAATGTTAACGGGATTAAGGGCAAGTTTGAAGAGATTAGAGAGTTGTTACTTAACAATCGGTTTCTATTTATGGGTCTGACTGAGACAAAGCTGGAAGCTGCGGATACGTTTTTCCCTATATCTATTACGGGATACTCTCACACAAGACTGGATCGAACTAGAAATGGTGGGGGCCTAGTATTTTATATATCGCTGTGTGTTAGTCACTATATCTTGGACATACCGAAAAGTGTATCATTTCCACGCGACACAGAGATATCGGTAGTCAAGATCTGTTCAAAGGGCATTAGGCCCATCGTAGTAGTCCTTCTGTACAATAACCCAAGAGATTCTAAGGTGCAGTTTGTAAAGGCACTATGTGACTTGATTAATTATGTGCAATCATTACAATTTGAGTATGTATTGGGTGACATGAACATTGACCTGCTGACATCCGATAGTTGTACAGCTGCTTTGTGGAATATAATGCGTGAGTTTAAATTATTTCAAGTCATTAAATGCGCAACGAGAAAATCGACTACTAAACTGGGATCATCTAACACTTTGCTTGATCATATTTACCTTAGTGATAAGAGTAACTACCCATTTAGTGGTCAGTTTCCTTTTGCGGGGTCCGATCACGACTTGATTTTTGTTACGAGGAAGGTGAATTGCTTGACACTAAAGCCAACCCGTGTTTCGTTTCGTAGCTTTGCTAAAATAGAGTGGAACCCAACTTCCTTCCTCTTTGATTGTTTGGATTTTAGCTATCTGAATAGTAGTTCTAATTTGGACGATATTTTTAATAGATTTCAAACTGAGATCCTGAAGTTTGTGGACGAAATAGCTCCTTTCAAAACTAAAATGATAAGGGGTTCTCGAAAACCGTGGTATGATAATGAGGTTCATCTACTAATTAGGGAAAGGAACCGTCTGACAGCTTTGAAGGATAAAAATAAGGACTTTACTACGCTTCGTCTGTTTAGGAAGGCTAGAAACAAAGTGACGATGGCCTTAAGCGCAAAGAAGAAACAATTTTATGATTTTAAATTTAGTGAGTCGTTCAAATCGAACAATCTATGGGACACAGTAGACAATTTGACAGGATTTAGAAATAGGGAGGTAGTGGGTATAAATATTATACTTCAAGACAATGGTAAAGAAACTAGTGACGACCGTGTAATTTTCGACACTCTGGCTAAGTCATTCGTAGTTTGCACTGATAATCTTGCTGACAGCCAAGAAACTATTACCAAATGTGCTAAAATTGACCAATACTGTGATTTAGCCACCGAGTCAAACCTTCCACCTGAATTCACAATTACTGGTGAGAAGGTCCAACAAGCCATTCAGAGCTTACGTGGTAAAAGCAGCAGTAGCAGTAATTCGGTTCCAACAAAGATAATTAAGGGACTCAGAAGTCAATTTGCAATTTTACTCGCTACTCTGTTCTCTCAAATCTTTTGCATGTGTCAGGTTCCTGGTGCTTTCAAAACGGCTTTGGTAACACCGCTTTATAAAGGCAAAGGTAAAAAAATCTCGGCTGATTCGTACCGACCTATAAGTGTTTTGAATCCGATTACGAAGATCTTTGAGACAATACTGTTCTCTCTGATTAAGGGTTTAATTGAGCCTTACCTTTGTGACGAACAGCATGGCTTCAGGGAGAATAGGTCATGTCAAACTGCTTTGGCTTTGTTCACACAGAACTTATTTAAGGCACTGGATGGGCGAAATGGTAGGGCTGGAGCGGTATTTGTAGATTTGAAAAAGGCTTTCAATTCTGTTGATCACCCGATTCTTCTGTCACGGTTAATTGATGATTTTAAACTTAACCCCCATTACGTCAAATTGATACGCAGCTATTTAGCTGATCGCAGTTTTAAAATAAAAAATGGAGGAAAGTTGTCAGAACCTTACAGAGAAGTCGGGTCTGTTCCACAGGGTTCTAAGCTCGGGCCTTTGTTATTTGCAGCTTACTTTAATGAGGTTGGAAAATCACTGTCTTTACCCTTCTTCCTTTATGCTGATGACCTTGTCATATTTGATGAGGGAACTGATCCTGCAATTATCGTGGCTAAGCTTAATGAGGCTCTGGAAAAATTAAATAGCTGGTGCACAAGTAATAAGCTGAATATTAGTACCAACAAGACTGAATTTATGTTCTTCCATAAGGCTCACGACACGAAATTTGGTCACGTACCTAAGGTTATGCTAAATGGTGTAGAAATTCGTCGTGTCTTTAGTTTTAAATATTTAGGTGTATGGTTAGATCCGACGCTTTCGTTCAATAAGCATTTTGAAATAGTGAATTCTAAAATCGGTTCTGCCGTTGGGAAGATCTACTCAATAAAAAAGTTTTTATCTCTTCGGGTGAACATAATTTTGATAAAAGCGTATATCCTACCAATATATGATTACTGTATAGATATATGGGCCGTGCATTCCAAGCTACATTTCGCTGTTATGCAGAACAAGGTGAATCGTTATCTATACGCAACCATTTATCCTTCTCTATACCGTAAAATGAGAAGAATGTTTAAGAAAAGTACGCGGATGAGTAGAAAGATTAAATATTTTTCCCGTGAGCAAGCCGATATGACTGGCATTATGAAGATTTGTAAAATTACTACGAT
>JAQFYU010001172.1:0-16133 GCA_034694905.1 Ceratophysella granulata | reverse complement strand
GAAATAAAGTACTTCACGACATAAAGTATGTAAAACCCTCCTTGGAGTAGTCTGCAATGGGCCCGCTTGAGGCCTCAACAGCGATTAACACCTTCCTCCTCAACATACATACATGTATGCATTCTACGACACAGTCTCAGATAAGCTGTCATATTAGTTTAAGGAGAATAAAAAAGCTTACAATCAATATTTGAAATAGGAAAATGGAGACTGAAGTCCCACAACGCCATTGCCGAACTCAACGTCAAATATCCATACATTCACTTTTACTTCCATCATGGCATTCCTCACTGTACTAGATTCGTATTCAGCGCTAACGTCGTCGGTTAAGGTTATTTTTTCCGAGCAAAAAATTGAAAGCATTAAAACGCTTGGCTAATGGGTTCAATTGAAATTAATAAATTAATCACACCTAATAAATGGTCTTCAGATTGGAAGTTTGTTCGTTTTGTAAAGAGTAGTCGTGAATGAGAAAAATAAATGAATTCTTTTTCGTTTTAATTCAAAAAAAGTTTGTCTTGGGAATTTTTCGGCTTTTATTTTGTGTCTTTCTTCCTAAGATTTTGGATCAGGAATGGCTTGGTCTCCCAATTCTTACAACTAACTTTATTTCAATATTTCAGTACTTAGAATTAAGTCAGCAAAGACCAACTTTAACTCTAATGCTAAATCTACATACACTCCACTTCTTTTCCATCGCATCCCAAGTTCAAGTCCCTCGATGCATGAAATCATCCAAATCAATTCATGTTCATTTATTATGATATAATGTCCCCTTCGTGCTGGAGATCCGTCCTCATTTCATAAACGTGACAAATCCCCTGGCTCCATTTGGCTGGGCTGGCATCCCCGCAAACATCACATGAGAAATGGGAGTTTTTCCGAACATGACACCTTACCGTGAACAAAAGAGTCATAATTGCCGACTCAGCTTTCTCTTATCACTCAGACTAAGTTTGAGACATAAAAATTAACCCAACTAAATTCCGTAACAAAATCGAGACATAGGAAAATTTCGTGAAACTGAAATGTCAATAAAAATTGCCTAACTTATGTATTCCTTCACATTTTGTTGTACTGCTTTTTTGGAAAGATTTGGAAAACCTGTAGACTGTAGAAACGCCCACTTTTTACATACACTGAAAACAACGGTGTGGTCGACTTCAAGGAATTTAATTGGGAAATCGGCGATTTGAATTAAATTAACTCTTTCATTTAGATTAACTTCCACGTGCCACTGGCACTCACTACTGCCATTGTTCTTACCTGGCTCTATGTAGCGCGCTTTTTTCCCTCCGTTGTAGCCCGCCACTCATTTCCCACTCCACAGTTTTGTGCCTACAATAAAACCCACGAATTTCTGCATAAGCAAATACTGTAGCAAGTCGCAATAGCAATAATTGATCCTAGCTCGTAATCAGTTAGTATTTGTATGGATTTGGGCTTGAATTTGGTAGAAACTACAGCGGAGAGACTCAACTTCGGTGGGTAGTGTGTGATTATTAGGTCAATCAAATTTTCAAGTTTTGCAGGAGCAGCTGAGATATTTTGATGAACAGGTTGAACGGTACATGAAGGCAAAGCAGTGCTGCAGGAAATGCACCTAGAAAATAGTTAAAGACTTAACAAACTTGAGTGTTGAGGACTTTCTGACTTGAATCTCTGATAACATTGCATATCGAATTTCATATATAACACTAATTTAACTCATAATTCTTAGTATTTTCTTATCTTTATTTCGTGTTCCGATCCTATTTGTTTGTGGCCCATCTGACGTGCTCTTATATTATTTTTTGTGGCACATATGACGTGTGGCCCTTATTGGTGTGTATCATATTTTTGTGGCCCATGACTCGCTACGATGAACGTAATATTTCAAAAATGAACGTTTTCCGATTTAAAGACTATTTCTTTGCTTTTCAATGAGAAATGCAGACTTTTCAATAATATTGAGATAGAAATGAACATGATCATCTTAAAATTATCCGATCTACGTGCATCTGAAATAATATACTCAAACACTGATCGAAGATCCAATTATAACAAGTGACAGCACCCACGGGCGGATCTACCTATGAGCGAAAGGGGCTACAGCCCCTACCCCTTGGCCCTCGAGTTTACACTAGATATAAATAGGAATTTTCAAAATTCAAATTTATTAGAATACCACACTTGATTTTTACATTTTACAATGAAAGGAAAGATTAAGTTATTAATTAAATTTCATGTGATTTTTGGTTGGAAGTTGGGGGAACGGTCGAAAAATACTGGCCGTATTGCCTCGTTGGATCGCAATGCTAATGCGCTGTGTTTAAAACGCTTTTGATCTTCTCTCGCCAGTTGCATCCACCAACCGTTTTCCCAGTGCCTTGACAAGAGTGCGCGCTTCGTTACCAAATGGACCTAGAGTTTCAACAGCGAACGCGCAAAAGATAAAACCATTTGTAATTTATAAGTATTTGTTGCGTTTCTTTACTTCGCCGATGGCTGCCACAGTTCCTGGTGTCACACTGGTGGAAGGTAAGTAGCTGCTGGCAAGGGTATCGACGCAGGTCGCATCCCGAAGGAGGCACTTGCCCTTTGTCCAAGTCCAAGGGATTAAGGAGAGACCATCTGGCCGTTGAGTCGGATCAGACCTTCACTGGCTCACGGATTGACGGAATTTGAGCGGAAGCCAAAGCTCGCTTGAGTATGTCATTGATTTCAGCGTGGCATGGGAATCGACCAGCACCCTGGCGGCAGCTCAGACCAAGAGTTCCAAGTTCGTCTACAGCTGACCCACATATTCATATATGGGGGTGGCTAAGTAGGGCCCAAAACGAAGGCCGATGGTGATTCGCAAAGTCGCGTCGTCCATGAAGGTCCCGAGGTGTAGGTTAGGAAGAGAGGTTAGGAAGCCAGGCTCCAGACTCTTTTTGACAACCAGCTGGATTTTATCTCGGTGACGGATAGTCGATGCGCTCGCAAGTGCTTCAGTGCCGAGAACCTCCACAGCTGGCCGGCCACAGTCACGTTGAAGGCGGGAAGTTGGTTCTGGGCCTGAATGAATGAACGGGTCAGACAGAGCCATGATGTCAGTGCAGCTGGGCGGTCGGGGTCCTCATGAGGGCTGATGGGACCGAGGATAGAAGCGACGAGGTAGAACAATCACAATCGACGCCAGAAAGCCGGGGACAGAGAGATGCAGTACTTTCCGAGTCCGCTGTGGGCTACCGCTAAACAAGCTTGAGCCCAAGTGCTGTCAGAGAGGGAAGTATAATTGATAGATTCCAAGGATGTTCGCATCAACTGTTCAAATTCTTCGAGAAAGTGCGGGTCTTCCAACTGGGGGCGCTTCGGAATAAGTACACTAGTTTTGGAATCGACAGTTCTTCAGTAGGAGTAGGAGTAGTAGCAGTGTGAACTTGAAGTGATTGCAGGCGCTCGCAGTAAAGTTTGATTGAAGACAGTTTCTCTTGCAGGGCTGAAGACAATGCTTCGTCAGTTAAGTGGAACGCCCAAAAGTGTGAACTGAGCTCGTTCAAGTAGTTTGATGCCTGGAAGGAGATATGCGATTCTGCTGACCGAATCCACCTCATCACTTCCGTTGACGAACAATTGACATCTTCGGTATTGAGTGACAGGCCAAGTTCCGAAGACGATGGTAGGACTGCCTCGAGGTCTTGTAGTACAGTGTTACCATCGCCTCCTAATGTACCATCGTCATGGCACCACGCGTTGAGAGGAGCCAGAAGCGACAAGACAAGCGGGTGCTTGGTGAGACAGAACAAAGCAGGGGCTAGTGGCCCTGCTGGAGGCCTTCGGAAGAGGCGATGACGTGATCGCCGAAAAGTAGGTGCGTCGCTGAACCGTAGGCTTGTAGAACAACGTTGT
Source organism: Ceratophysella granulata (assembly GCA_034694905.1). Lineage (NCBI taxonomy): Eukaryota > Metazoa > Arthropoda > Collembola > Poduromorpha > Hypogastruridae > Ceratophysella > Ceratophysella granulata. The sequence continues at coordinate 12,260 of JAQFYU010001172.1, read as the reverse complement.
AAACTTGGGGTAGGCGGGAGCTAGTGGCTTCGAGGATCTTGTCTCTTCTGACGGCGCTAAACGCGCTTCTGATGTCCAATTTGAAGATCACACTGGAAGGACCGAATTTCCTAATGAACATTAGCGGGTGGCACGAGTTACCGCTTCATCGCCATTCTTGGTTCCAAGCCACTTGATGTGGCTCTAGGGTTTTGCTGAGCGTCTAAGTACTGGAGCAGAGTTTTGCGGCTAGACGGCGTAGAGTACAACCAATCGAAATCGGACGGATTCCGCTGTGCAAAGCCATCAAACTAGCACCGTAAAACACTGGGACAGCTTCAGAGTGAACTTCACCTGCTACGATAGTGTTGACAATGATGGCTAGGGAGTCTAGAAGCGCTTCTGCTATTTGCCCTAGAAATGGGGAGAGAAGATCCTTTAGATGCTTGGGTCTAAGGCCGTCCGGCCAAGCACCGGATCTTTGGCTGAATTTGTGGACTGACTGCAAGACTTCCGTTGGTGTTGCGCTGGCTTCATTCGTGGCTTGCGCTGGCTGGCTGGAGGCTGGCTTCATTCGTGGGATCGGGCGATTGGGATGCGGAGATTCGGGCAGGATGCTTCTGTTGCTGAAGTTATCGTGTGTTGGACGTGAAATTGGAAAGAGACTCTGAGGACAGCAGGCGTATGGCGCAGCGTGTGTCACATTCACCAACTTCCTTGTCGACATTCCTGTATATACGTGATTCGTCAGTGACGCACTGATCTGAGTCGGTGTCAGTGTTGGGGTTTGGTTTGCTGATGTTTGGGGTGGGCGTGGAGGTAGCAGCGACATGATCGACAAATTGATTAGTAGTTTGCCAAGTGGTGGGGTTCTGGCGTATTTTTATGGTCAGTGAACTTTTAGGCTCACATGACACACGGGTGTTTAGTACTCGGAGGGAGAAGGTTAGTAGACGTTGCCAGGATTTTAGGTCGTTGGACGAGCAACACTCGGACAAGAGGCTTGTGAGTTCCTTGGCAACCTGGGGATGGACTGAATGTGGGACACGCGGTGGGAAACGGGAATACTTTTTTTTAGTATTGTCATTCCGTGGGTAAATCTGGAAATGGTGTAAAGGGGATCTTGGGGACTGACTATGGAACAATGGTGGAGCCGTAGTGAGGTCGAGAGGTGTTGTAGACACGCAAGGTGTGGATATTCAGGCCTGTTTGAGTTTTTGAATAGCCTCTTTCATAGGTCACTGGTGCAGGTATTGGGCCACTTAGGGACAGGGGAGCGATGTCCGAAAAATCCATTGTGCGATGACAATGCTTTTGAAAGTCAAACTGCGAACTTACATTTGGAACATGTATAAACGTGCTTACAGTGTTGGCAGGATGGACTAGTACTAGGTACTTTTGGACAGGGGACGACTACGCCGGCAATTCAATAAAGACTAACTTGTCTGTCACAATGAAGGTTCTGATTAACTTGCGATGGTTAGAATTCTGGGTAAATGGCACCTCATCAGGATGAGGCTGAGTCGGGCTCTCGGATGACACCTCGGTTGCAGTGGTGGGTGAAGTATTGGCTAACTAATAAATCGAACAGTTTCCGCGTGGTGGGAAGGCTGGGGGTGTTGGGGCCCTTCACGCCCATTTTAAACACGTTCGCTCACATCGTACGTATGATGTCATGTCATGGAAGATATATTTCATATTAAAAAGAAGTTCAGGGCAATTTTAAAATTCAAGTACCAGGATTGCAGAACACAGCCGAATTTCTTTAAGATATATTTGAAAATTATGTATAGCCCAAAATGCAGATGTATGTACAAGGAAGACATTAATCTCGGTAGTAAACTTTATACACGGACAGTATGGAAAGTCACGGTATTTTGATTTTGAAATCAAATATCTGAAATCTCGCATAAAACGGATTCACATTTGAATTCTCTGTGTTATTGATTGGAATACCGGCAGATTTTGAGCTTGGAGATGGGTTCAAATCTAATTTCTTCAAATTTTTAAGTTTTTTGCTCGAATTACAAGTTGCATGACCTTCAAAAAATTGCTTGACTTTTACATTCATTGTAAGGAACGACCTAAAAAATTTTGCACGCCTACGCGCGCAAACTTTTACCTCCCTGTTTTTTCAACCTCCCCACCCAGTTAAATCCTACATAGATCTGCTTCTGAGAGCACCTACTAGATACTGTTTGTTCCGCAAAGTTGCAGGGCCCTGCCAAATATGGCTGTCTCGGCCTGTGTAGGAGTAGAAAGCAGCACTAAATAGACCTTGTGATAGTACCCTATAGAAATGAGATTCTAAGATTGGTTGCTTGTTGTGGTTTTAGCTTCGTATGTGCATTGTTCATTTGTCCATAAACGTAAAAGACGAACAAACTGAAACACGGGAAATGGCGAAGTACACATTGAGCACGACGTTCAAGCTTTGATACGAACGTATGTCATGAGAAGTTCTTCAGCCTTTTGTTGTTTTATGGTCTTGTCCTTTATTCGATGTTTTGGCTGTTTTGCACGAGACTTTAAAAGCCGAGGAGCCGAGCCCGACTTTTTGACACTTCGACTGTGGAACAACTTAACTGAAGGGTTTTTGGTTGCGGGAAGTGTGATTTAGTAGATGAGTGTACGGCTCTCGGTCTCCAATGCTAACCTCGACCTGTGCTTCTTCCACGCCCAGTGCGGATGAGTTTACTTGTTTTTCCCCATGACGTCATTACAGAGTTTTCCCTATCTAAAAGTGTGAAACGAAACCTGTTCACTTCCCGATTACAACTAAAGCATTCAAGCTAGAACATATAAATTTGCATATTCGGAAGCTGCAGACAATTCTGCGCAATATCACATCCCATTGATGTGTTTTAAAAATGTTCACCAACGTTAAATATTATTTTGAAAAGAGGAAGTTTTACACTATTTTAGATGAGAGGAGCAGACTCGCTCCTATTGTGGTGGCCCAGCAGCACCACCATGATTTTAAAGAATAATATGTATATTTGTGTCCATAATATGTATATTATTATAAAAAGATCAATTTTTTGTGAAAAGAAACAATTTTTTATTCATATTTATATAGAAATGACCGATGACATGATTGGGACACGACGGGGGAGTACGTCAGACAGACGGCAGATGAGAAGACAGCACAGATTGCATGCACCGGACCAGTGATGAGTGATGGAAAGGAGACAGAGAGCGACAGTGAAAGGTGACAGCTGACAGCAGCGTAGAAGCAGGAACAGAGTACAACACAAGAAAAGACGGAGCATGTACTCAAATTCAAGAAGTTGAGCCTGCGTGATGACTTACCGAATTCTGTAGTATGTACTAATGCATGAGGAACGGTATTGTAATGGGGTGAAATGACTGATCAAAGTAGCTACAAGGAAAGTAATGACAAAAAACAAGACTTGCAGGAATTAAATGTAGTTGGAGACACTTTAGCGGGAGGAAGTATTACGAGACAGAAAGAAGAACCAGAAGGAAGAAGTAGACTCTCGACCGACTAGTACACTGTGTACGGACAAGTAAACGTGAATTAAACAAGAATTAATAAATAAAGAATATTTTCCCAACAATTAACCTATCCAGGTGCCTGAAGTCCATTTATTTTGTGCATCCGATCTCATCCCATGCATCTCGGTCATCAAACTAAACCCAATCACCCTAAACCATTACATGGTGGCAGCGGACTTTCCGGACGAACGTACTTGTTCAATTTACCCGGAAAAGTGATCGAACCTTGACCAGTGCTAATTCCCTAACGGAGGGTGATTGATAGCGGATTTAATACACACAGGATCGAATACACGGACGTCGCAAATCAATACGGTTCAATTGACTTGGGAACAATCAACATCGGATTCAAAAACGAGATTCACTAAGAAGGCTAAGTCAAATGGATTTTTATTTTATACAAAATAATTTAGTTGAATAGTACTACTCGATCGGGAATATCGTTATGTGACAGGATATTGAAATATAGATAGATCAATTTGACTATCTTACAGGATCTATTTGCTAGACACGTATTGTAATATAAATGAATTGCCTTGACATATAAAAAGTAGTGGAAGCACATAAATAATGTTGCGGAGGATATAGATAATAACGAAAACACAAATTGGAATATTTGGGCTACCACCATACGCTACCAAATTCTGAGACATTTAAATGATAGTAGAGATACGTAGAATATCAATTTGATAGTAGGAAACTACATTCACATCGCACAGGGATAAGAATCGGGAACTTGTGAACTTCCACTGAAAAGCAGAAAAATGGCAATTCTTGTAGCGGATGCCCCATTTAACAATTTAGGCAACATTGATGAGTGCAGCGAGGATGCGCAGTTGGAAGAATTTTTAAACAAATTCGAACAATGCACCAAACTTTATGATGATAAAATAAAGATAGGACTATTTTCAAGTAAATTAACAGGAGTATTCGGAGATTGGTACTCCGTTAACAAAGCAGAGGTGGGAGACAATTGGAATACTCTTAAGAATAAGTTTATAGAAGAATTCCTAGAAAGTCGTACAAAGAGATTATTTAATTACAAACATGAAACTACAAACGAGAGTAACTTGGCATTTTAATATAAAATGCTCAGATTAATACAAGAAAGTAACATTACGCTAAAAAGTGAGGACTCATGTCACTTAATTATATCAAATTAAAAGAGTCAGTCAAACGCCGAGTAGAGCAGAAATACAAGTCTCTTGATAAACTAAAACGGAAGCTAAAGAAAATAGATAGCGAGCAAACGACACCCATTGAAAATGAGCAATCTTGGCCCACTTAGAAAGGTAGATTATGAACAATGGGAAGAATTTCAGGGCCATCTTGTCCAGGTTAAAGGACATGCAGTTCCAAAATCGAGGTTGCGGTGCTGGAGATGCCGCCGTAGAGGTCATAGTTGGCAACATTGTCAAAGTTAAAATATTAATTCCATTATTGCCTGGGGATCATAACAATATACCTAAATAAGTGAATTATATAATTTTATTATTTATAGTAATTAAATTACATATATAAAATAAAAATAACTAAAATGAACAAATTGACATACAATGTATATTTCTTTTGAGTCGTAGATAAACAACATTTTGAGGAACAGTCACGCAGCTCTGCATTGGAGTATACTTAATTCAGAGATTAATTGAAATAGAAAAGATGAACGGTGGAAAGGGACTATAGGGGCCAGGTTGGCACTATAGTTCGAGCATTTCTGGGGTCAGGCTGACACAAATCTGCTGATATTGGTTCTGGCGCCATTCTGGCACAGGCTAATAAAGCTAAACGAAAAATGAGATAACGTGTTACAGGACCATATGGAAACGAAGAAACACACGCCGAAGGAAGCAGGAAACCATCTGGATAACTGAGCACCTAGAAGTCCGGGCGAAAATAAGCGGAAATTGAGAGAGGAAGAAAAAGAAGCTAATACGGTATCGTGAAATTGGGTAAAATAATTCCTATTGGTAAGACCCGAATGGAAGCAAATCCAAAGGTATACAGGCGATAAATATTAACTAATATTTTGATTCGTATAATTGAAATAGTATAAAGTTTAATAACTTAAAAATCGTAACTCTGATGAGAAGCGTGTGAAAAAATTTTATTCCTTAGATAATTTTAACACAAATATCAACAGGGAGCGGAGTTTATGATGAGCAAGTTTGGTCGTTTTAAGAAGCAATCCACTAGCAGGGCTCCATCAAGCTCTTGTCGAAGTGATCGAGAACATGATGCCGCTGACGTAAACCCGGGGACCTAAAACAAATAAAATAACATAGCCGTCAAGCTTGCAAAAATATCCTGATTGGAAATAATAAACGAAGCACAAGGTCGAAATAAAATTACAAAAATAAGACGAACCAACCTAATTGGAGCATAGGCCTTCTCCTTCACGGTGGAGGTATGGTTTTGTTTTTTTGGGACATTGAACCTTTCCTTTCGGGAGGTGGGAGTCGCAGATGTTGGCTTTCTCTGAAAATGGGAATAAACGTTAATTTACGCCATATATTATAAATAGTGAGCTGGTTAACGCCACCATAGAATAAATCTAGCCACTGGGTTTATTCATTTTGATCCATATTCAAACATTACCTTAACAAGAGAACCACCAATTATGGGTACAGGTGTCCCAGAGTAGGGGACATCCGGACTCTGGGGGCGGGTCAGTGAGACGGATGGAGAATCCGGCGATAGAAGAGCTATTTTTCTTTTCACAGGGGTGACGCTGATTGAAGACGCGGATTCCTGATCAGGTTCCTAAGGGGGCTGAAAATATACTTGGGCGATTGTAGCTTTTGCGGGCTTCCTAGACAATTGAGAAGGCCTCGTATTAGCATAATTGGGAAAAACGAAAATGATTCGAGATAGACAACTGTCTAAACAAGAAGTATATAGTAGATTAGTAGATACTTACGTAACCAAAGATAAGGCATTATCCACAGGAGAAGAAATGACGACATTTGTGTCTGATTGGGGCGAAGGAGACCCAAATTTCTTTTTCATCTGAAATAATTGCAATCATTCAAAATTTTCAAACTCGGGATAGGAGAAAAGTATTTTGGAGAAAATAAATACGAAATAGAAATAAAATAACTGTGATAGGTAAACTTCCCAAAACGAACTAATAAGCAAAAACAGTATTACCTGAGTACGAGAAGGTACGGATTTGGACATCGAGGTAGCATTGCAGGGGACTTCCGGGTCCCGACGACGAGTCAATTTAACGGACGAGGAATCGGATGAATCACGATCAATTGTCCTTGGGGAGGTAACACATGCTATTTTCCGCTTCCTTCGTTTCTGGGATTTACTCTTAACAGCATTCAGGAAAAAGGCACGGGTGGGATCCTTCTTCCTAGGAGGCCATTCATCGCCACTCGACTCAGGCGGTGGGGGACATGGAGGGAACACCTCAATCGCTTTGTTGGCTCGAATTTGTCGTGATTTGAGACACATTTGTTTGATAAGGAACGTGTTACCCCCCGATGGAAGTAAGAGGAGCTGTAGCGTGACTCGACACTCCTCTGTTACACTCGGTGGGGAGACCCGTCTTTGGGGAGGGGGCGCGGCTATGTTGGATTCGTTGTCCGCGGCGGGTTCGCTTCGCGACTCGGAAACACCCGTCGAGGAGGTTTGACTTGAATCCGAATCCAGAGTTGACGAGGGTTGATTTAGTTGACACACGGACGAGGATGGCCCCGGTACACTATTGGGGGCGGGGGTGATGCGTTGAATTTGGCTAGTGGAAGGTTCAGCTTCACCTATGGGATCTGGGACCGGGATGGCCGGTAGGCTCATGGATACGGGTTCAGGAGCATCGAGAAGGTGTGGTGTTTCGGAGTCGGAGTCTTCCACAGTATTTTGGAAGTTGGCGGAGCTTCCACTTGGACAGGCTTCCACTGGGAGAGTTGACATTGCAGAACTGACAGAGCTTGGAAGTTCGTGGGAAATTTTCGGCACAGCATAGAAGAAATTATGAGTACCCTGACTTTGCCATTTAATAAGCTGTTCCAGAACTATATATTGCAAGAACACGGGCGAAGATGATTCTTAACAGAAATCAGGCGTGAGACTGAAGTAGACTTCTGCGCTTAGTTTTTGGGTTCAAAGGCTACCCAATTTGGGGTATCTTTAAGAATAAACATTTAGATTTTTCCTTAAAGGAATATGGAATGAAGGAAAACGGAAATCGGGTTGTGAACTTGAGGTTCTAGTCATTTGGAGCTTTTCGTGTCTGGGACTTGCGAGATAGCAGGGAGATGGCGCGTGCACAGCGACCCACATCCGGTGCTGGATGGATGGCACGCTGAGGCTGTCCCTCAGCGTGTACAGCTGGTGCCTTACAGCATGAACCTTGACATAACAGTGAGGAATGGTTAAAATAACAATAGTCGCTTTGCAACTTGGCAGATAACTTGGTGCTTTTACTCCTCAAAATTGGGTACGAGCGGAATTCTATCACTGAGTTTCTAGGCTGGGAATTTAAGGGGAGCCCAGGTACCAATTGGAAGGAAGCAGATTTGGAAAAATGCTTATCAAATATGTTTCTAAATGCTTAATCACGAAATCAGGAAAATATGAGACTATCAGTTGAGTTTCTTATAAGGCAAACAGGGTATATATGCAAGCGAGGTCTAATACAAACGAAGCGGGGCTTAGAGCTATATACAAGGAAAAGGTTCTTTGGTGCTGAGATTCTATGAAGGAAGGATATTTAACCTCAATGCTGACACAAATATGACGCATATGTTCGAACAAGGGGAAGTAAGTGGATATAGAAAATTGAGGTCACTCAGAAAAACTGGAAGGTTGAGATAGAAGAGATATAAGGCATCCGGTAGAACCAGGAAATGGACAGACCAGAGAATGATTTGAAAAAGGAAAAATAGAAAGAAATTAAAATGGGCGGATGCTCATTGGTTTTTGAAATCAAACCAGTAAATTAGAATAAATACACTCAGAACATCAAAAACGAAAAGAAACACGGGATATCGAATTATGGGGATTTATGTTAGCGTTTCCTCGAAGTCAGACGGAAGCAACCGAAATGAAGTCATGTTGAGTATAAACGACAATTATTAGAGAGAGTGAGATGATTTTGTGAACTGTAAGCATTAAAAATATATGTAGATGTAAATTCCTCGTGCCCGGTTTTCCCTACCTGGCATGGAGGGTTTTGTCCGATGCACCAGTGGGCGGATGCCGAGGAATAGGCAGGAACCGTAACACAGTGATGCAAAAGGTCGAGAGAGGAAATAGACACAGATTTTATTTTGAGAACGGCTAATGAAGCTAAAAACACATAGCAAGATGAAGGAATTCATTTACGGTAGACGAAATAGCAGATAGTTAGAAATAACATCAGCATTTCACCCTTAAATTAAATTTGTCAAACAAGGACGTTTGATCTGAAGTAAGGTGGGTGTAATGGGGTAAAATGACTAATCAAAGTAGCTACAAGGAAAGTAATGACAAAAAGACAGGACAGGACGTGGGTCCGTTTCCGTTGTCTTTTTACAGGAATTAAATGTAGTTGGAGACACTTTAGCAGGAGGAAGTATTACGAGACAGAAAGAAGAACCAGAAGGAAGAAGTAGACTCTCGACCGACTAGTACACTGTGTACGGACAAGTAAACGTGAATTAAACAAGAATTAATAAATAAAGAATATTTTCCCAACAATTAACCTATCCAGGTGCCTGAAGTCCATTTATTTTGTGCATCCGATCTCATCCCATGCATCTCGGTCATCAAACTAAACCCAATCACCCTAAATCATTACAGTATGGATGAATACGGGAACCCATTGTATCACAATTAGGTCGAAATTCCCACACTTCAACGGAAAAGACACTACACACTTCTTCCCAAATTCATAGTCATAGTAGTAAAAAGTCGGGCTCGGCTTCTCGGCTTTTAAAGTCTCGTCTGTTTTGCATATTTCCAGTCACTTCTTGATAGCGATGAATGGATTACAATATATCTTGAAGGTTAAGACTGACGAGTCGTTTCTCTTATAGAGTTATTTGGTGCCAGTGAGGGTAACTTCAATGTATAACTAATATCTTCAGCAGACCCGAGTTCCTGAAGGTGATCATTGCAAAGGTGAAGATCCACTGTGTAGTGAGCAGATCAAAATGTGCTGACCTGAAGCGGTACGTGTGGTTTAAGACTTATATGTGCCATCAAAGCGGTAAGAAGTCGGTTAAGAAAAACATGAGGTATGGACAAGTGCTTAATACGGTATTCATTCATTTTATATACATGTCTTTCCGACAGAACCCAAGAACAGCCACTCGCCGTCCGTTTCAATTAGAAACATCGCAATGTGGCTAACTTCCAAAAGCATGAACCCCAAATTTGGAGTTGTTTCTTTTGACTAGACAAATTGTGCTGAGTCGTATACCGAGTATGCTGTCTTGTGTGACCCCTGCCTTAAAATGTAGTTAAAATCCAAGGGGTCACACACAAGTGTACTAGTTGCTCCCTTAGATTTTAGTTCCTTGAAGATCTTACAATGTTGTATTCTGTTTGTACTCCGAACATGTATCTTAGTAAATAGATTATTTATTCAAACTGTACATGTTTGTCAATGATATATTGTGTCTCATATTCCTGTCTCCAGATTAATTTAAAAATTGACTAAATTAAATCTAATTATCCAATACAAAATCAATTATTTAAACTTACACCACACCTGTTGGCAAGCCAAAATTTTGGCAAGAACGGCTAAATATACAATCGCATCTATCGGCGGCATCAGCTCGACCAAGAATTTTATATCTGAGAATATACAGCGTTGGGTCAATCGGTTTAATACGGTACATCACTTCAGGAATTCTGCGCATTTTGCATTCATTTTGAAGCTTTAAAAGACTCCACACATTCTTGTTTAAATTCTAAAAATTTCTTGAAATATTGCATTTTAAACTAGGGTGCTAACATATACCATCGTTAGTATTGTTGTTGTTGCTGTTCTTTGGATCAGTAGCGCGCTACTGTTCCCAATGCGTAGCATTCGGTTTCACGAAATACTCGGAGTAGAAGGAACTTGGGCCCGAAGGCCGAGCATCAAAAGTAAATTCTATACTATATTTTGAAAGGAAGTGCTGATGTTGATGAACATTTCTGGCCCTTTTGTACTGAGGTGAAAGGGAGGCTATTATTTTAGAATAAACGTACATCATAAAAGCTATTAGAAAGTTAATTGTGATTATTGAAAATGAAAATAATGTTTCATTAAATTACAAAGTAGCCGATAATGCAGATAGAAAGTTGATGTTCTTAAGAATTCCGAAAAAACGAAAGTTGGTAACGAAAGTTAGTATCTGACGTGTCGGAAGGGCTCGTGAAGGTTACGAACACGTCACGGCTAGTGAGAATAGGCTGGCTGGATAAATGCTTCTGATCCTCACGCTAAGTGATATATTAGTATTTGGACTTCTGTGTATCATAACATTGGGAACTTTTATATAACGCATACAAACGATCTACTGGATCGCAGACATTGCTACCTATTAGGATTGAACTCTTTCATTTTAATGCAAAACACCTGTAATTTATGGAGTGTATATCTATTTGAACATTTTGGACACGCAGGGCAGTAGCGACAAATTCTTAGACCGGGTCTCAAGAGAATTACACGCGCCCTTGACTGTGCTTTAATATAGCAACGTCTACTATTCTTTAAGACAATCTTAAACGAGCAATTCTAACTTCTTGTTCTGAATTTCGAGATTCGAAACATTTTCTGACCCATTGAAGACCTTAAACGTTTCATAAAATAAACTCAGTTCAGATCAGTCGTGTTTAGGAAATTCGATTCCTTTTCGGATTCAGCATTAGCATATCAAACTACAATAGTATTTGGAAGCCAAAACAAGCCCGAGGGTTAAATGTGGAATTGGATAAAATTGGATGTCAGTGGAATTGGAGAAATGGTTAGTGATAACATATTTCCGGAATGTTTACGGGGATTGTTCTTATTTGTCTTGGTCTTAGGCCTTCCCGTTGTCCTTATTCTCCGTCTCCGGCTGCCTTCTCCAAATGAAACAGGCCTTCCACTGCCTTTACACTTCACCACCATTCACTATTGTCCACTTAAAACTTATATTTAAAAGAAAAAAAGAAGTGAGTGGCCTGACTGACAAGGTTAGGTTACGTGTTACGTGACTGACAAGCCAGAAGAGAAAGAGGTGATTGGTGAAAGGACACCAGAAATTAACATTAAGGACTGTATTCGAGCATCTAATAGCATAGCGATTTCCCCTGATTTTAGAGGCATGGTCACTGCTCCATTTGTGAATGCAAAAACTCGGGAAATGTCTTAAAATTTAGCGTAGCTCAGTTTGCGTGATCCCTCGGTTGAAACTATTTTCTTATCTTCTGATCATGACTGAATTTGAGCTAAAACATGAAGCGGTTAGTTTATCTGATTTAGATGAACTTATCCAATTCAGAAAGCATAGGTACATCCCTCTGTTGGTGGACTGCGCACAATGATTCAGTGCGGCAGCCAAAGTGAAAGACTCATACCAAATCCTTAATTGTATCGTACAAGCATATCGTCACCATTCAAAATGTGAACTGTGTGATTCTCATCTGCCTACAAAATATCGGTTGGATATTTGACCCTTCCATCAAAATTGGTTTTTAGACAAAAAGGTCTTATGGGATGGTCCTGTCTGTCTGTCCGTCCGTCTGTCTGTCTGTCTGTCCGTCAGATACTTTTTGGAAGCGCAGCGCAAGTCACGTATGTA
>JAQFYU010001171.1:0-16137 GCA_034694905.1 Ceratophysella granulata | reverse complement strand
TTTTACAATTTTGTACATGTTTTGAACATTGGAGTATGAGGATCATTGAACTATTTTTTAAAATATTGAATTTGTAAGTATTTCATTTTAAATTTTTTGGACTACAAGACTTAGTCGTTTAATGTCTAGATGCCTGTTTCCTTAAACTAGTTAGCACAGAATCCACGTCTGAATTTGAATTTGTACTTTGCATTGGACGAGTGTTTAAAGTTTTCTTATTACTTTTACTACTTTTCTCAAAAACACGCAATTACAAAATTTCTTAGTTTTAGTTTAGAATGTTGAACTTGTATCAGAATGCCGAGAACTTCTATATTTGAGTCTGGATCTTGTTGCTTAATTTTGTACTGATTTAAGTATGTGTTTCGATCAAATTTTGTAATCACTATATTGGTCGATTGTTTAAAATTTTGGCAAGTAAAATCAACTAAAATTGATTTTGTAAATTATTGGATTTTTTAAATTTGTTTTTATTACTGGAGTAGTTCAAAGTTCAAGATCAACTTTTGTAGAAATGTCCTTGAAAATCCTTAAATATGATGTGAACAGAGCTCTAGTCTGGCTTTTTCATAATTAAAAAAAAGTGAATGACCCTCTTTGACTAATTCGATGAGAAATCTTAATTACAAAGATAAAAATCTCGTTCAATATAATTAAAAGAAAATGCATTCAAAAATACACGGCACAAAAATGCAAAGGAAGTTTTTAAAGCCATTAGTTATATAAGGCACTCAATGTTCCAATTATTTTATAAATTCATTACCGTTGCTACAACTTATTACAGCTTCTACACTAGTCCAAATTCTATGGAATGACACTTGGAATTTCCATTAGCGTGTCCATCCAGCTAAAACTTATATTTTGCGAATCTTCTCGGCGACCACTCTAGGATTGTTTTCCCATATCTCCATGACTCCCAGTGCACGGTAGTTCACCGTACACTTGTGTGTCTCACTACATCGATGTTGGACACAAAAAATCCCTTCACAGCGGCACCGAAAGCCTGGCAGAAATTAAAATGACAAAGTAGAAACCCTTTTCGATCCAATAGGGATTATTATTTAATTAAAAGCTTATGTATGTTACCCAGCAGATGAAGTTTCTTCCGACACGTCACCACACCGCATCGTTGCTTGGGTACTGTATTTCTAGTGCGAACAGGCTCTGTTGCTACCGGCACAGGGATTTCTGGCTCAACCTCAACTCCGGAAGAGTTTTGCAATCCCAATGTTCTTGGTCCATTGGCGGTTATCTCAACATTCTTGGCACGCCTTGTCAATTTCTGGAATAACATGGTCCATGATCAATTAGACCTGAAGAATGCTTTTGTTTTAGAATATATTGATGTTTTATTACTATGTTTACTACTTACCTTGACATTGTTCTCGTTCAGAACCTTGTAATATGTCCATTCCCAAACCTTCTTCTTCTTCGGCCACCCTTGGACAAGTACCTTGCTCAGTCGACATCCGAAACATAGATCGTCATCAACGTCAGTGCTCACATTGGAATTACATCCAGGTGTGACACATGACTTCCTTCCGGAATTCATTTTCTTGAATTGTAAATTGAAAGTTTCTGAATTTCGCCGTCCAGTTCTCCAAACGTGTGCGAAGTGCCTTCGCTCTTTAACTGTTCAAATTCTGGGTGTTCTATCAAAGTTCCTTGTTATGAATTGTGGAAGACCCGGTGCGATTTGCTAAGATTGAGGTCAAATCTGACGAATTGAGTTTTATATTATGAATATGAATTAGCCTAAGTCTATCTCCTCTTGGCTAACGATTCTTCTCAAATGTATTATACTTATACTATGTACGAATGTGGTGTGACATTGGTCAGAGGCAGAGAATTCTGCTCAACGCAATTTGTTTATGGAGTTTTGAGTTTGAACGTAAATGAGCCCTTGCATCGTATTAGTTCTAGTGAAATTTGGATTATTAAATAATTATTGTTGTCCAGTCTTATGGCATGAGCTCGTCCAACTCCTTGACATTATATGAAATTGGTAGAAAAAAATGTAGTAAGTACCGAGTACTCCGATTCTCCTGGTACACACGTGCAATGGGTGCAGACATGCCCAATGGATTAAGTCGCAGGTGTGAAGTGTGAATCAACAATGAGCGTTTTTTAGCGTGTTGGCAATAATCAGTAATTGTAAATAGCTGTGAAACCCACTACCGATTACTTGAGACGTCTATTCAGAAATATTCCAGAAATTTCAATATTTTTTAGCTTTTAAATTTATATAGCGTAGGATTAAATACAAACCAAATATGATTAACGTTCATTTTGATAAATCACTGTTTAGTTCAGATTGTTTCAAGTAATTACGTACTGTCAACAAATATTAGCTGCATTTCAAATATTGCCACCTAATTGTTTTTTAAATTTACCAAGAATCTGGATTCCCCTTCAAAAGCTGCCAATTATCACATAAAATTAACTCATAAATGTAATTTGTTATCATATACATACCTCGAATCAGACTAGTTCGCTTTTCCTAATTAATCGTTTAAAATTAGCATTGAATTGCGTATGCCTGTATGAGTAAAGTAGCCCATGCAATACTTGCTATGTACATGGACATACGAAAAATATGATTTTGATCTTGAGTCCAATAGAAGTCAATACGCTTATCTTTGTCCAATATCCGGAACGATTGAGTCGAATGTAGAAAAATGGCAGAAGGGGAAATATAATAAATGATGCTAGCCGGTCACCGGCGCCAAAGTTTTTTTCTTTCAGTTTCGTTTTATTATTTTCTGGAAAAACACACGAATCATCATTTTAATGTTTCTGCAGGGAGATTCTCCCCTTCTGGGTGCGTAGGCTCGGAGTTTCTCCCCCTTTTTACCAGGGTCGTCGTTCAAGACATGATATACATTTTATATGTATAATCGACCTTTGCTTCTACTCCTGAAAGAAAGGGGGAAGATTTCAGTTAAGAAGAGTAGTCTAGTACTCTGAGATAATTCAATTTACGGAGTTCAATTAGTATCGAGTCAAGTGAACGGCGTTGTATGTGTGAAATTGGGTCAGACAACCTCTTAGTCCAAATGTAACCATAGCAACCAGTTCCTTTCCTTGTCGTCATATTATGAAAGGCATGAGGAGCTGCATATTTAGCATTGTATTCCCAGGTCTCCCTGGTAATTCAGTTAACCGATTTGTCGGATTTGGGGAATTAGGTCCATACGCACCAAGTTGAAGTTCTGTTGTGTTAAGGAATGTAATAGTTGAGCAAATATTCTTTTTTGCTGGAGTGAGTGTGGTAGTTGAAGCTGATAGTAAGGCATACATTTTGATGGGATACTCCAACTTTTAGCTCAATCCTTTGTGTCTTGTTTTCTTTAGTTTCGATGACTCGAGCTCTCTCTCCAGCGGAATCTCGGATCTGAATGAAATCCCAACAGACTTAACCAGTTCTTCAGTCAACTCGGAACTCTCCAGTCCCTACGCTAGTCTCCAGGTACGTTAAGTCAATCCAGGACCGGATCTCTAACTTTTCAAAGAGTTTGCAAAAATTGAAGAAAAAAATGACTGCCCTATCGAAATCTTCTTCCCGAGTTACAATTTCACAATAGTTTTCACTTTCTGTTACAATTAATTCCTTTTAATTCACATGCTCTTCAATTTTTAAAATTCAATATTCGTAAACTATCAAATCTTCGTAGCTAAAGGATTTATTTGTGCAAATTGGAATAAAGTCTTCGTCAGAAACGTCATTTTGAAACATTTACTTTAGCCACACCTAAATAAATGCATGGGTGTAATAAACGGTTGCTTTTGCACGTGTGCCCAACCGGAACGATGCAATATATGGCCTACAGCCATATTTTTTGTAGGCCACATGCTGAGGTGCACGCTAGTTGCGTGTGTATTCACATTTGACGTACGAATCTATCTAATAGAAAATCGCAAATCTCAGTGTGTGACCTACCGAAAAAAGGAAACCTATAGGCCACACTCTAAATTTTCCAGTGTGTGGCCTACCAGTCGGATAAATATCCTATAAACGTATAAGAACGTCATATTCACTTCGACACGTAGAATTTGTATTTCTTGCAGTTGAAAACCAGTAAGTAATTGGAATTTTATAAAATTCAAGCCCCATCACCTAAACTCGTGAATCGTCACCTAGAGTGACATGACACCGATCATGATTAGAACCGCCACTGTGTAGACTGAAGACGAGTTCTCCTGACGTTCGCTGTCGTTCTTACTCTAGTGTAAACACTCGCCGTCGTCTTCCTTCTGCCATATTGGGCAACAACAACAAAGAGGCCTGATGGAGACGAAAGAATGCTTGAGTGAAAGTGGAGTGAGGCTTGGGAGGGAAAGTTGGGAGAAAGTGGAAGATAAGAAACTTTCTCTCTCCTTTCACTCGTCTCTCCAGACATCATAATACTTTGGACAAACTCGGAAAGAACTTGAGCTTACTCCTTGCCCCATAACCTCCCCCATTACATTTACACAAAAACTACTTTTTCCCAGTCTTGACTTGGTAGAATCGGGATACATGGATTCAACTAGCTTCATTTTTACCCGAGTAAAAGCGCTTCAACATTTAATCAGTGTGAGGGGTTTGCTTTCCTTAATCCGAGTCTTTGCTTGGGAGACAGGTTATTGTCTTAAACTACTTTTCTTAGAAATGTTTGTACATTTTTCCTGATTGGAGAATATATCCTAAGTTTTTGTGATAATGTCGTATCTCTCGTCGTAGGAAATACAGCGCTTTTTCTGCACAAAACTGTCGGTTGTGGAGAATGTTTCCACTCTTCTGTTTCGAAATAATTCGGAATGTTTGTTTGGCAACGAGGTAAAAATTTAAATTTCGCACAAATTGTGTATTTTTGATACCTAGTCGGATACATTTTTGACTCAAAGTTCATTCATCGGGTAAAAGTTCTTGATGTTCACCGAACAATATGACAATTGTATTGTGTTCCATTAGTTAAATGGTAGATTTGTTGATGTTTGTCAATAGTATTAAAATTTAATACGCCAATTATTTAATTCGATCAATTGTATGACGATTTTGTTGATGTTTGCTATTAAGATCACCAAATATTTGAGGTTCAGGAATCGAGTGACTAAATTATCAATGTTCGCCATTTGTGTGGCCAGATTCCTGATGTTCAACAATAATAGGGCAACATTCTCTGCTTCCTACACAATAAATAAAACTAGAATTTCGCGAAATGCTGAAATACCCGGACTAGTTTAGGGTTTTGCTCGTCAGCAATCCGAAAACTTGCCAAATATTCTTCGAGTTGACCGAGGATACTCTAAACCTTGAGCAGAGTTGATTTCGTTTTTCTCCAATTATGTAACGCTTCAGGCAGTGGCACTACGTATTGAAATGCAGGTGTATGTCTGCGACCAGATGCCAATCCTACCTATCAGATTCGAGATTGAGTTGCCAGAAGAATGATTTACAACGGCAGAGAAAGCCATTTCCTCTGGACCAAAGGAAATTGCCAAGTTGTCATTATTTTGGTTTTAAATCATTGGAATTGTGGGGAAGCTGATAGGCTTTTGATTCCGTTCTCGGAATGGTTGTAGTAGTACCTCTGTCCCTACGTTTCATTTTCTCTTTCCAGCGCCCGGGTGAGGAGAGTTTCGAGAAGAGACGAGATCCGATTGATCCCCAAAGCATTATATATCGTGTCGTCGGGTGTCGAAGTGGAAATAGTAGTCGACGTCAACTCGAATCTCCGCAACCAGCTTCCCTCGAGTCTCCAGACACTCGCAGTCCAAAGTAAGTTTCACCTTTCTCTTCATTCATTTTCAATGGGAATTCTATCAATCTGTAATCAGGGCTCCTTGTCCCTTTGCACGATTGAACCACCAGAAGTTTCGTAATTTCATAATTTTGAGCAATATTATATCCTATTTCCGCTCCAAATATTTCTTTAGAACAAATTTGCCTCTTGAGACTAAGATTTGAATTTTAGCGTTTCTCACGCGGATTTGACATGCTCAATTTTTTTAGATGACTCAGTTGTGCGTGCTAAAGTGAAAGTGTCTATATAATGAACGAGTATCCAATTTCGAGTGGCAGGACGAATTCTGAATTGAGCTCAGAATCCAGTTGACAGTAATGAGGAAATTCAATTACAATTATTGTAAATCGTTCGAGCATAACGTGTTTCATTTGAGTGAGTGGGTGCACAGCAACGCTCCAGGAGGGGCTCGAAACAGATGAAACAACCCCTTCAACCAACTCAGCACGACCCGAAATCAAATATCTGTCCACACAATTTTTATACATAATTTTAATTATATATCCCGTTTTTTGTTAAGCGAAAATCTTAACAAATAAAATCTTTAGCCATATCTGGCCTTAATTCGCGGCAGTAGTATGGAAAAGCATTGTAGATGGTTTTTTGTACGTTAAGCATTCTTGTAACTCGATATTCCTGATTTTTTTCTTGAATTTACAAAGCTCGATTTTCCATGCTGTACAATTATATTTTCCGATTCTTAAATTAATTCAATCCCTTTTCTATTTGACTGACGTCCGAATCGCGCTGACTGCTGACGCGGCTGTTTCCCAGTACCAACAGATCACATATGAATATTTAATTCACATACGCATAGGCGGTATATTTCCCTACTCGGAATGGCTTTCTAATACGGGGAATGTGTGTTGGAGCCTCTTTTGTCAAGTCAGCTTTCTTTTTGCCCGAGTAAATTGATAATGAGAGGCAGTCAGGTGAGAGAAGCTCGGTGGTTTTTAGTTTGAGTGACTTTGGGTTAATTACTTGGGTTTCTCTGCATACAAGTCGGGAGTGAAGCCTGTCTCATTTCTCCATTTCCCAATTCCATCAAATACTTGAGTCTTCTCATCAAAAGGAAGTTTGACATGCTCGGTCTCAATGGATTCGGTCAGGCTTACTAATTTCACATCTCATTTCATTCCATTTTCTAATTGCAAATTCATAGACACGGAATTGTTCTTCTCGCCGGACCACCAACGTCCAAAACAGACTTTAATGGTCTTCCACGTGGAAGTCCCAAGCCGAGCAGCAATGGAGCCCAGTCTCATCCACCACTTCAACCCGCGTCTTCTGGCGGAAAGTCTCAAGGGAAGCCCCTGAACTCTCTGGACGTGAATAAGAAGAAAGGAATGATGGGTATGTTACAGGATTGGAATTTTTGGGTTCGGGAATCAGATGGCAGAAGAGTGGTACATCGAAAACCAATATAAAATTTCATTTTCATTTAAGAGAACCCAGGAAATCAACTTTTTAGAATTTACTTGGACTTTTCCCGAAGGTTTAAAGTGAAGAATCTCACAAAAGGCACGATTACAAGTCACCATTTGTAATTTAATGTGAACCTAAAATAAGCTTATGGAACTTCGAGTTCTTTATATAAATTTTGCTAAAATCTGCGAAAAAAGCAAATATCCATGCTAAATTAAGAAGTATTTGGCTATATCAAAATTTTGTGGTGATTTTTAAATTAAGATAATCGTAGAATAGATTTCAAAAACCTATACTTATGCAGAAACAAATAGAATGTAACCTAACAGTCGACCTAAAATCGGCTTAAATTACCAGGCTAGGCTACCAGCTACCATGGACTTAGCTTTGGTCGAGAAATCAAAGTAATTCAATTGCAAACGTTCTCTTAAACCAATTATTACAATTTCAAATAAGTACAACGAGTATACTGCGATTGGAAATAGTCAGCATCAGGCCACATATATCGATTTCTAACATAAAAACGGCTATTCCCAAATTATTCGAGTAACTTCATAAATCCCAAAGGCCAAACCTTGGTATAGACATGGAAATGACGGCTTTGAGCTTGGTTCCATATTGAAAATTGGGATATTGTGAATTGAAGTGTGCTGAATCAGGAGGGATTCCATTCCATAATATTGCATAAAATGTGGAGCGATGAAAGGAAACGAGAAAGGGATGAATGCCATGTCGTCGGAGTGAGTGCTGCGTGTCCCTTTCCTCTAGCCCGAAGTGTGATTGTAGAATTCAAATTGAATCTACACAAAAATAGTTCCTGTCTGAGCTCCTGAACCGGAATATTATTTTGCTCCAGTCCATATTACACACATGTCTGCTTGAATATGTGTTTGAGATACTCCGTTATTGGAATGAGCACGTAAATCTAATTTCCGATATTCAAATTAAAATTTCTCACGGATGAGTCCGTATCTAACCCGCTAGGATTATAATCTGCACATGTGAAGTTGGGACGGGTGCATTCACTGTGAAGCGTCGTTCAAAGAAATTTTATAAGACCGCAGCAATATTTTAGCATAAAATTTTCGATTTTGAAGTTTGATAAAGTCGTAGATGGACGGCCGATAGCCTAATCCTTTCAATATGGTCGAATACAGCACTTTTCAGTAAGGATTTACTCTAACGCTGTTTGACTGTTATGACTTCCAGGCATGAAGGATGAGTACTATGGGAAGGAAATGGCGGATCGGATGATCAAGGAAGAGAAACATCGCAGTAACGGTCATCACAATGGTAGTTCGGGTAGCAGCGATGGGTCAGGCTCTAAACGATCTGGGAAGAGCGGAACGCCGGTAACGTTTGGCTATGTGCGTCGATCCACTGGATCCGGCAGTTCATCCGGCGGTAACGGCGTGTCTATGACCAAGTACAGCATTCCTGTCAACGGGAAAATGCAGGAGGATTATAAGGGCGCTCATGTGTCCATGATGCCCAAGGACGCCATTTCGAATGGAGGTGACATTGGCATGGGAATTCACTACATACCCGCTGGCTCGATTCCTGCAGGGAGCCCAAAGGTGCGTTTACATCGGTCAACATGTTTTCATTTTCCAATGTACAATAAACGAGTTGGTTTAAAAGTTCCGTTCTTTCAATGAATTTTAAAATTCCAGGTCCGCACAAAGGTGAAAGTAAGCGGGGGTACACAGACAACGAATGACCTCCATGAAATGAATCGACATCACCACCAACACCAACATCTCCATCATCATCACATGCTTCAGCAACAAGCCCATCTCCAGCATCACAACTCGGCCAATGACGTGGAGTATGCCTCGTCTACGTGTTCACGGAATTCAGGGTCCTACTCGTCACAGTCCGCTCCCTTCAAGTCACTTTCCCTCACCACGCCCACAGCCACGCAACTCTCTCAAAGCCTGAGGGAACGAATTTTGGGCTCACACAGTTTGCCCAAAGGAGCCACTTCATCGGCGGACTACGCCGCCATCTTGGCCTCCATTCAACATCAACAACATCTCAATTCTCAGGTGTATGGCACACCGAACGCGAGCAAAGAACGAATGTCTCGCTACAACAAGATGATAATGAACGATGGCTCCATGTCGGATACTGGAGGTTATGCCAATTATGCAGACATTCAGGCCTACGCTCATCTCAATTCGAACCCTGGAGGTGCAGCTTACCCTTGGAGTAGACACAGTACTGGATATGCTTCTTCCATTACCAGCGCACCAACTCGTCTAATTGGAGGTACATTTTAGTAGAGGCGCCTTGTTAGAACCAAGGATTCTGGATATTTTATGAGCACCTAAAAATATTTTGCCAGAATGTGGAGGAAGCCCATTCCCAGTTCCTAAAATAACAATATTAGTATGTCTCTTTTATGGTAAAGGAAGGAGGAGGTTTAATGGCCCAGGGAAACCCGGTAAATGACCCTGTAAACTGGGATACTCTGTATTTTGTAGTTTGAACCTGCTTTTTCCAAGGAGACTTCATCACATTGTTCCTTTTCAGCAATTTGACATTCAGATAGTCTACTCCTAATTGCCTATTAAAGTTTACTTTCGTCACAAGAGATTTATTCCTGTTGGACCAGGTTTTCTTTGTAGTAAACGAGCGTCACCACGGAGATCCGCTTACACAACCTACCGTTCGTAGTCCTCGTGCTCAAAATTGCAAAGTCATTAATCCTCTCAATGCCATTGCACTTAGTTCTGGAACTCATTGGGGATTTGCAGAACCGATCCCTTTATACTTGGTTCATTTCCGGAAATTAACCATAATCCGTTCCAAATTAGATAACCTCGGCTCACAAGACCTAAATTCAATTCCCTAAAGTGTCGCAGTAGAACTTATATATTTTAATACATTTAATACAAGGATAGGGCGTAGGCGTTTCATGTTCTGAGCTTGACAAATCAATTTTATTGGAAGTTTCACCTGATCCTGATGTTTAGGCTAAAGTTGCCCCAAGTCAGATATATTTGTTAAATACGACTTTGCTCATAAATTTTAAATCCAATTTTTAAAGCTTTTTGTAATGTCATCGCAACTAGATGCCGCTTTCAATTTCCCAACATGGAAAAGTAATAATTGGGTAGCAAAGCAAAAACGAAGGAAACATATCTTCAGCTTGGATATATAGCTGACTGGAAGCTGAAGTTGTGGTGAATTCGATTTATATTTTAGGTTCAATTCAGAAAGAGACTTCTACTTTATATCTTGACTCGGAGACATTACCGCGTCCAGGTCATAATGTCTTTCTCTTCGTTTTCTTCTTCTGCTCGATCCAATTCCTTTATCAGGGAGGAAATGGACTTCCCGAGAATGTACAGGCAGGAGTGATCGGCCATGAGTTACCATATTAAAGCAATTTAAGAGGTTTCACTTATTTTAAGTGCTTGGTCCTAATGGGGACTTTCGCCTCTAAGTCCACTCAACAGCTCATAAAGTGTGGAATTATTTGGACTTTCTTCTATTAATGGACTCTTGCCCACTGTACTTTCTTGGCAGATGAACGAAGCAATGTGCCCTGTCGACTTAGAGCAATATCAGTGTACCAAATTCCGCGACACATCTGCAGTTTATTTTTAAAAGCATCTTTTATGTTTTGTCCGGTTAGGTTATTCGCGTTAAAGAAACGTTTCACAGCTCCTAAATAATATAATAGCTGAAACATTGACCTTCTCGTGATTTTTGTGCCTGAACATCTAGTTTTTCGCAATTTAAATGAATTTCAAACTTGCAAATTAATACCTAATACTCAAATTATTATATTTACAGCTGGTGGAAGCATGACAGAAGCTGAGAGCCTGGAATCCCTAAGTTCTACTACTTCGCTCGCAGTTCAACTTCGTGACGGTCGTTCAAATAGTTTGACACAGAACCGAGCACCTGTTCAACCCAGAGAAACAAGTCCCCGGCTAAACCGGAGCAACAGCATCAGGTATTGAACAGAGCTAACGCAACGTATTACTAATTATATTAATATTACTTTTAATCGGGAAACTAACACTTTTTACAAATCAAATTGACTCTAGAACTTTCCATTATGAAATGATTTCCTGTTGTCTGACAATTTTCCCCACTAATTTGTAGTCGTTAGTTTCAATTTCAACACTGGGTTTCGGTGTTCTCTCTGAAAATTTGAAATTGAGGCGAATTCTAATTCAATGTCTTTGTTCATTGTCCCCTTTTATTATTTGTTTTCAATTTATCTCATTCCTGATGACTCTTCCAATCTTCGCATGAAACTTCAAGTAGCCATTTTCGTGAGAGGACTTTCCCAAGGTACAATACTGCTCCGTTTTGGTCTCACTTTTTCACAAGTACTCAGTAGACTCACTTTCACTCTCTTACTTGCTTGTGCATGAGATGGTGCTGGTTACTTGTTGGATTTGATGCTGTTCTTATCTCACTCGGATTATTTCATTTTCTATTTTATCATTCAGAATTGATTTTCCCCTTACTTAATTATATTTTTTAAGCCTCGTGCTGAGGTAATTTGACAATATTTTTACTCAAGCTGTGAAATCAATGATTTGAATAAATCTAGGTCAACAAAATCCGAGAAACTGTATCCATCAATGCTTCAGAGAACTGAAGATGCGAACCCGTACTATGCAGCTACAATTTCCGGTGGTGGAACTACTAACATGCCCACATCTCCTCTGCATAGTGCGACTGCTAGGTATGATTCAATTAACTAACACCTGCAAATTGGTATTTTGAATTGGTTTTATTTTTGCATCGCTTGGTTACGGTCAGTGTATACGGTTGAGAAAAACAAGAGTAACTTCATTATGTTGATGTATGTAGTGTAGAGACACGAGTATGTATGCTTGGTGCTAATTGAATCTGCGGATAACCTCAAAAGTTGTTGAAATTGGACATGGTTGCTGGAGCGCGTTTCAAGCCTGGCTGCCATTCACTTCACAATACCTTGTTTTGTATTTTTTCTGCATAAATGCAATCAGAGATTATCTTAGAAAAGCAATGACTTTTGGTATTACGCACGGGATCATGCTAAATAAACATTTTACTTTAGAGTCTAGAGTTATAAAAAATTACCGATGTAAGCGTAGGTTTTGTATTACTTTTCCCAAAGGATAATCCCTTGTATATCAAAAATTAATGATATCTGGCATCAATAGAAATTAGATATTCCCTCAAGGCACCTTTCCTTAAAAGGACGCTGGTCCTCGTGTCTTTTCTTTGCCAAGTAGAAAAGATCATGCTTTGTATAAATTGAAGTTCACGTGATTGGAATTCAATAGAAAATGCACGGGGTTGGACCTGGATGACAATTAAATACGAAATACCAAAGTCCTTTATGGACGAGCGGAATGCTTTTGAAATCACGTATGTGTGCCCAAAAGCACTCGTCTCATTGGTCCGTCAGATGATTCCGGATTTTATAAGAAATGTGTCGATCGGGAAGCTAAAACATGTGCTTGATTTACGGAAATGTAATTGGCAGAATCAAATTGAATCATGTGTGTTTTACAAATATTTTTTATGTGATTTAATGGGGAAATAGTGTGATGGGATATATTTTAAAATCTTGAATTTAATTGTTAAATCCCATTAAATCCCATTAAATCACAAAGCAATTAAATCCATTTAAATCCCAAAACAATTACATCTCATTAAATCTAATTAAATCCCATTAACTCCCATTAAATTCCAATATGAATGGATTTATTCACCAATTTCGTGATTCTGTTTACAAACTGCAGTGTTTTACATTATAGCGTAAATCAATAGCGCAAATATTTACTTGCATCATTCTATTCCTCAATATATTCGACTCCACAGAATACTTCAAATATATTTCGAATATCCTTTCAAAATCCTTAATAAACATTCGAAAACAATCTAAACAGCTAATTGAGACCGCCTAAAATACCAATTCAAATTTAAAAATAAGCTAATCAAAAGATACAATTGCACGGAGGTGTAAAACTATATCTTTGATTGTTCCAGGTTGGGCGTGGGAGGTCAAGGTCCCTACTCATCAACACATTCGAGTAACCACAACGTGAGACTCAGCATGTCACCGTACACAGGATTCTTGGCTAAAATTGCCACCAAAGAAGATGAGAGTGAGTAATTGAATACAGTTTGTTAGTCATTTTTTGTTCCAGTCCTCGCCTATCTTCCCATTCAACCCCTTGAAAAACAATTTAAATTTGTAAATGCTGATTGATGCACTCTCCATTCCGTGGCTTATTAGCTGTCAATTTCCTTGAATCCCTGTCCATATACTAACCTGTGTCTCCTTCACTTTGATTTATTAGTCAATGGATCATCCCTGAGTCTCGTCTCCACAGCCTCATCTATTTACAGCAGTCAGGAGGACAAACATGCTTACGAGCTGAAGAAAATGAAACGAGAACTTCATGAAAACCAAGACAAGGTCCAGACACTCACCAATCAGCTCTCAACAAATGTAAGTTATTTTAATTTGAATTCATCTTCCTCACTTCAGTCATTTGCTCAACTCACGTTCAGTCCAGACTTTAATTAAACTTGAAACTGGGCAATAAATGGAGAAGTTTTGGGAGTATCAGAAAAGAGCATCTGAAGAAGATTCTTCTTCTACTGGAATTTCCCCTTGGGCTCCATCCATGCATGAGAGGTGAAGATTAGTGTTAATTATTTTAGACCGCGGCGTAAACGGAGGAAACCTACTAATTAATTTACTCTTGACTCTCTCCTCTTTTGGAATTCAAATAATGAAATTGTGTGTGGAGAGGAGAGACAAGTCTCATGTGCACAAAGGCTAATTCTTGAGTCAGGCTACTTTATGAATGAATTCCTTAGCATCCAGGATCTAATTAGGCATATTCAAGATATCAAGTCTGGGGTTGATGATACGAGGAGATGAGCGTGTAGCCATGACGGCCTGTTCCTCTAGGCAGGCAAATACTCATCTCAATGTGTGAAACTCATCTGGCCCTTAACACCATTTAAAAATTTCAATTCAAATGGCCAGCTATCCATCTCTCGGCTCAGCTAGGGCAAGTATCGGGTCGGTTATTTTGGCTACTGATCCCACAAGATTTGCCATGTATGCGAGAAATAGCCATTTAAACTGATCAGGCTTTATATTTACATTACGTTTACCTATTTGGAGGCCAATGTACGGGTTTTTCTTGAGTAACAATTTTACTCAGCTTAAAAAAGTTAGCCTGACTGGAAAACAGCAATCAATCGTTCCCGATATTCTCGTATCGAAATCGTTTTTACCAAATCCCGTTCATCTGCACCATGCCTGACGAATTGAACCCAAGTCACCGCTGATGAATTTAATCATGAAAAAATGTGATTGTTCAATTATATTGTTGACGCAAGTGAAACTGTATATTAAATATTCAGATCCTACATATATGAGGAATTAAGTGTTCCCTTCATGTCAATGATTTATTGGTGGCGAAAACCATTAAACCCCTGATACATGATTCCGTAAGTTAGGTATTCCAGCAAGATTGAACAGCATTAAGGGCACAGCAAAGCTCAGGGCTGGGCCTTAGTACAAATTCAATTGGTTAACGGATTTTATCAGCATCGAATTCAATTTTTCATGAAATCCATTTCTGAAAAAGTAAATAGAGTAAAGCACGTGCTGTCTACTCTCTTCATGTGAACTCTAAGTCCTTTAAAATGTCACCTGAAGGTGTGTATGTGTGTTTAGTTGGATGTTGAGCGGAAATCCGAGGATGGGCACGGTTATGGTCATGCAGCTCATTTTGTCTGGGGGCATATGGGCTTCAAGTAAAAGCAATAAGCAATATGCAACGTCAGGCAGCATTTGTTTATCTATATTTTCTTTTTTCCACATTCATTTTCAAGGATCCTCTTTAGTATCTTCCTTTTGATTCACCCCTGCTTAGTATGATCTGTCTTGTGTGTAAGAGAAGACGCGACGGGGAGATAGCAACAATGCGTGTATGGACGCTGCATTATTGAGACCATCAAGTGGGGATATTTATGTTCAGTCCATGTTCGTATTGATATATACAGTAGTCTGGACCAGGGTTGGCTCGATAGGCATCTTCAAGCGTAGGTTTTAGGATTTACATTGCTCCGTGTTACATTTCATTGAGAAGTTTCAGATTCACATTCACGATTTCAAATATACAGAATCTGAACCTAGATTAATTGTTTTCATGAAAGCTTCTGTGTCGAGCAAATTTTTAGGCTTGTTTGACATTTTTAGAGCGATTTTAAAATCACCTTCCTATTTAATCTTATTTTGAACCTAAAATTACCATAAAGCAGTGTTATTTTTGGGAAGAAGATGTTAATCGCTGCTGAGGCCTCGACGAGCCCATTGCAGGCAGGGTTTATTCATGCTTAAATGCCAAGCTGCCGCATAATATTGAAAGTAAACCGAATTAAATATACGTATACCTACATTTTTATGGAGCTAAATGGAATCGCTCATTGATTTCGTTTTCAGAGGGTTATAAAACGCAAAAATTAAATAAAATTAGATTAAAAATTAAAACTTAAATTAAAATCTAGAATTAAATTAAAAAGCAAGAAGGGTTTTCTCAAATGAATCATTTTGAAAATAGCACGACCAAAGCGTAATTCAATAAAAACTACCTTCAACTCAAGAAATCAAAAAAGGTTTCCAAAATCTTTAAAATATAATAGGATTAAACGTCTCGACCAAGTAATAAGAAATCGTTTCATCTTGCACAACAACAACCAAAAGTTGAGGAAAGTATCCTGGGGAAATGATGCGGGTGTACTGGTCTCATAAGTAGTTCATTCCTATTATCAGACTGGATTGGATGATGTGGGCTGTAAATAAGGAAATAAAGACCAAAAGGAAGTTCAAAGGCACAAAACACGCTATACATGTCGGACGGGAGTGTTAGTTTGGAATATGATT
>JAQFYU010001170.1:0-16144 GCA_034694905.1 Ceratophysella granulata | reverse complement strand
TCTTACTGCTTAGCAACTCCTCAATACTTGGCATTTATTTAGCCAGGTCTCTTTTACCAGTTTTATACTGTTTATTTGAATTTGAGATTGAGGTAAATATTCATCTAAACAGTGATTATTAAGGTGACTTGAAAAAGCATCGTGAATCGTGATTATTATGGCGAAAATAGGTTAAACATTGTATTTTCCCATTCGAGTTACTTGGTTTTTTACAGGCTACATAATCACTTGATCCTGAAAGAAGTTAGACTACCTAAAGCTTTTAACGGGAAACTGTAATTATGACAGGCTTGTAGTCACAGAATTGAATTGAGTATTGATTTAACACATGAGTATTAAATAGCAAAGTTAACAAGTTGTATACAGTAAAAAAGGTAATGCGAAACAGAAGTCCAAAAAAATGCTCATTTACATCCTTCATTTCATTGATGCAAAACTTGATTTCCAAATCAACCACCTACCACCTTAAAATTATATATAAATTATATTCCAGTGCTGATGGATTCGTTCGTGCTGAGGGTTGTGGTTCTCTTGTCTTGAAGCGATACGCGGATGCCCGGAGGGATGGTGATAATGTTCTAGCTCTGATACGTGGAACTGCGTTGAATAATGACGGACCCGGTACCAGCTTTGGAACACCAAACTCTAAAGCGCAAATCCGAGTATTTCGGGAAGCTCTCAAAAATGCTGATGTTAAACCTTCAAGTGTTAGCTTCGTCGAAGCGCATGGGACCGGTACAATGGTTGGAGGTATACATACATATAATTTTTCATTTCAAAAATCACTCCAATCCTGTTTGACATATTCAATATTTTTAATATGGTCAATTTGTATTTTCTTCTAGATCCAACAGAAATGTACGCCATTGGTCAAGTTTACTCGGAAGGTCGAACCGATCCCTTGTATGTCAGCTCGGTTAAGACAAACATTGGACATGCAGAAGCTTGTGCCGGAATGGCGGGTCTGATCAAAGTAATCCTCTGCATGAAGAACAATGCTATTCCTCCACATCTTCATTTGAAGAACTTAAACTCACGTATAAACCTGGATGCAATCCCAGCGAAGATTCCAACATCGTTAACAGATTGGAATGGTCCAAACCGTATTGCGGCAGTAAGCTCATTCAGCATGAGTGGTACGAATGTCCATATGCTTCTTCAAGAACCGCCGCAAGTCGCACAACCGGATGTAGCTGAACAAGACATGCCTCAAATGATTGGAATTTCAGCCAAAACAGAAGAAGCACTCGACAGTTTGATAAAGACATACATTGAGTACCTGGAATCCAATCCAGACATTTCACTAACCGACATTGCACACAGTACAAATCTCGGAAGAGCAAATCTGACCCATCGAATCGGAATTGTAGCCAAAGACCGAGCCCAGCTTCTTACTCAACTTCAAAAACGGACTTACATTTCAGGAAAAGTACCTGCAGTGAAACACAAGATTGGATTCCTGTTCACAGGTCAAGGGTCACAATACTTTGGAATGGCTCAGAATTTATATGACACTTTTCCTGTTTTCAAATCAGCTTTCAACCGCTGTAACGACTTATTTTCAAAATACTTGAATATTTCTCTGAAAGAAGTAATTTGGAAAAATTCCAAGCTACTAGAAAAAACAATATACTGTCAACCAGCCATATTCTGCATCCAGTATTCTCTGATTCAAGTTTGGGATCATCTCCAAATACGACCGGATTATGTGCTTGGTCATAGTGTGGGAGAATTTGGAGCTGCCGTTTGTTCGGGTGTTTTGAATTTGGAAGATGCCATGAAACTAGTTGTAGAAAGAAGTCGACTTGTCAGCACGCTAACCACTGGGAACATGATGGCTGTGAAATCAAATGAAACTAAAGTTGCAGCCACGATCAAGAATTTCATGGACACTCATAAATCCTGCAGTATTGACATTGCAGCTGTCAACTCAACGGAAGAAGTCGTAGTTTCAGGCAATCATGATTCCATCACTAAATTCGGAGATTTCTGTCTCAACAATGGAATCAAATCCCAAGTTATTGCAGCTTCACACGCATTTCACTCTCGACAAATGGATCTGGTCATGCCTGAATTTGGAGAATTCTCCAAGCAAGTTGTCATACATAAACCGAAATGTACGTACATTTCTGGCACTCTGGCTATACCAATGGAAGAAGAGGACTTTGGGCCAGCATATTGGCAAAGACATCTCCGTGACACAGTCCGATTCTCAGAAGCTATCAAAGTTTTATGGTCTGAATGCAAGGTCCTCATTGAAATCGGGGCTCAACCAATTCTTTTGGGTCTGAGTATGGCCAATGTCACTGATCCTTCCGCTGGTCTCTTTTGTCCTTCGCTTCGGAAAACTGAACAGGATTGGCTTACAATTGCAACCACTTTGAGCAAACTCTACGTTACTGGAATTGAGATTGATTGGAAACTTTGGTTTGGACAACGAAGAAAGCGTGCTATCCTTCCAACATATCCTTTTCAAAGACAAAAGTTTTGGTACTTGTCTGAAGATGTAGAATCAGATGGTTTACGACTTGGAACGAAAGTGGTCCATCCCTTACTCGGCCGTCAGATGCCAACTCCGATCTCAGACACAATCTTCTTCCATAAGCTTCAACTCAAGGAACTCCCGTATATTGACGATCATCGTGTGGCGGAACGGGTCATCCTGCCAGGAGCTGCTTATTTGGAATGCATCATGGCGGCTGGTAGGGAAGTTCTGCAGGGCGGCGGTGTTCAAATTCCATTGACTGTTGAAAATCTTTCTGTAAAAGCAGCACTTGAGTTAGAAAAGTCAAGTAACATTCAAACGGTTGTAAAGTCGATCACGGCAGAAGAAGGAATTAAATACGAAATCAGTATTCACAGACAAACTTGCCTCGATCAAGCAGACAAATGGAGAGTTCATGCAGATGGTTTATTCAGTCCAACAACCAAACTACCTGAAATCACGAATATGGATATAGAAGAAACTAAATCTCGCCTTACACCCAAAGATTCAATTGAAAAGGCGTATAATGTAATTGCAGAGATGGGAATTCAATTTGGTCCAAAGTTCCGAAGTGTTGGAATGGCCTGGAGCGGTTCATCTGAACTATTGACAGAAATCAATTTACCAGAAGACGCTGCTCAGTACATTTGTCATCCAATTGTAATTGATGCAATGATTCAAACGTATGCCTTTCGCTACGCACTTAGTTCAAGCTCGACTGGAGCCGGACTTCAACTTCCGGTTGGAATCCGAAAGTTTGTATGGCTATCCAAGCCTTGTACATCACGCCTATACGCCCATACACTCTTGAAGCAAGATGAAGGGAATGTTAGTCTGTACTCTGAGACTGGAGAGTTACTGGCAATTATGGAAGGACTCCAACTTATTAGCACAACAACCAATTCATTCCTCAGAACTTTGAATTCGGACAGAGCAGATGTACTAGCATTTTACCATGAGATTTGGAAGCCCGTGACCAGTTTCACAAGATCCCGAATTGAGAACAGTTTAATGCCATCTGCCAACAGTGACACGTTCCACGTGTCTGAGTTTCTGAAAACAACGGTTGAGATTGAGGAGCAGTACGAGGCATTTGATCGGACAAACGATGCCTTTCTCTACTTTCTTCTCAGAGCTATTCAAGAATGTGACTGGAAGTATCCTCAAATTGGTGGAAGTGTAACTATCAAGGAATGGAAGGATGGTGCACCAAGTCAACTGAGGAATAATCGCTTAATTGGTTCCTTCTTCGAAATTCTGAAATCGGAGGGCTATCTTAGAGAAGAGGCTGAGGCTGGAGTGTTCAGTGTGATTAAAGAATTGCCAAAGATAGCCGAGTGTGAGCTGGAAATTCAGAACGTCGTTCAGAACTTTGAAGCTGTAGGGGACGATGATGTGACTTTAGGATTTCTGAAGAGATGTGGGCAGAACTTCACTAATGTGCTACAGGGGAAGATGAGTCCTCTTACATACATGTTTCCGGAAGATCCAAGTGAAATTGGTGCTCATCGATTTTATAATGAGTGTAAGTCAAATTTCAAACTTCATTTGCTGGCTACATATGTAGTTGTACGAGGGTTGTTTCGTTAATTTTTTGGCGCAAACTATCTAACCCACTTCTTTTGAGAATGACAACCCAGAAGTATGAAAATTTACCCGTATTGAACTTTGATTTTTCAACTTTTGACAATGGTGTTCGGGACGAAATACCCATTCTCAAATTTATTCAAATTTTGTATGTAGTTGCTTGAAGAACATATCTTTCTCGGAATTCCACTTATGCTTTTGGATTTATAACGATTACAATTGGCATAAAGTTACCGGGAGTAAAATTGTTGAGCCCTAGTCCGTTAATCGAGAATTCTAAAACATTTAAATTGAATGGTGAAAATCCGCCGATGAGAGAAGCGTACCTACGCAACATGCCAAATTGACCAAACTCTAACAATCAGTTTTAGTATCTTCATACTGATCTGCATTTTGGTACATTTGGAAATTATCGAAAGAATTATAAACACAAAATAGTAGGAGATAGTGCTAAAGCTTTGTCCCATCAGCTTTCCAGCCATGCACACTTTCACACTCAGCAGTTATTAATTCAACTTTAAAATCCAGAATTAAGAAAAATTGAATTATGGAGGATTATGTTCTTGCCAGGAAATTGAGGATGGTTGTTGGTTGTTGGTTGTTATCTTTGTTGGCAAAAGTTGTTGTGAGACAGATACAGCACGGAGCACACACTTTCAACAGCTCATTATAAGATAGGATTGGCGTACTTTCGGTGTTTGCTATTAATAATGTTGATGTAACTAATTTTCTGACTTCAATTTTTTCTTTAGCCAAATGGTACGATTTGACAAGCAATGACATGGGCGTGTCAATGGTTCTAGACACTGTCTCAACCTTAGCTGGCACAGGGAAAGGTATTATAAGAATGTTGGAAGTTGGAGCCGGTTCTGGAAAGTCAACTTCTCGAATTCTGAAAAAACTTGAGGAACTCGGTATTCCAGTTCAGTACACCTACACAGACGTCTCATCCTTCTTCGTAGCTGAAGCCAAGAAGAAATTTGGAAACAATGTAACTTTCCAAGTTCTCGACATTGAAGCAGATCCTCTGATACAAGGATTTGCTCCGAACCAGTACGACGTTGTGCTGGCTATTCAAGTTCTCCACGCCACTCTAGATATCAAACAGTCATTGAGCAATATGAGGAAATTACTGAGAAAGAATGGAGTTATTGTTTTATCCGAACACTTCAAGCCTGTATACAAATCCTCACTTTGCTTTGGTTTACTCGACGGTTGGTGGAGATTCAATGATTTCAGAACCTTGACCCCAATCGTTGATGGAAATACATGGAAGAAGTGTCTTACAGAAACTGGATTTGAGCAGTGTACAGCTATTGAGATGTTTCATGGTTCCTATGGTGGCGTGGTTGCACGGAAGAGTGAAGACAACCTTCAAGTCACCAGCTGTAACATTGAAATGCCCAACTGGATTCTATTCGGAAACGAATCTTCACAGATGTTCCCTATCACCGAACAACTGAATGCAGCGAATCGAAATGTGATCCATATCCAATTTTCCAGTCAATACAAAGAAAACATGCAAGAAAATTCAATCACGTTGGATCCAAAGAACCCAGAACATTTTACAATGCTCTTTACCTTCATCAAACAGTATCAATTAGAAGGAATTATTTACATGTGGCCAGATCCGAGGAACGAAGGCTTGAACCCAACTGCTACTCAACCAATTTTCTGTTCAGCTCTACTTAATCTCTGCAAGGCATTCAGTATTGTCTTCCCAACACTCAAAACCAAGCCCAAACTGGTCACAGTCACAAGAGGTATCTACTATATAGGTGATGCGGAAGCTGGTGATCCGAATGGTGCCGTTTCCTGGGGTTTACTCAGATCCTTAAACAATGAAATTCCAGATTTAAGCCTCAACATCATTGACACAGACCAGAATATGACGGATGTGAAACAAGAAACAGAAGAAATATTTGCCGAACTATGGAATCTTGATAACGAAAAATTCATTGCATTTCGAGAAGGGAAAAAATTTGTTCAACGTTTCCATAAATCCGAAAAACGTATAATGCCTGTAAGCCTTCCAAACTCGGACAGATTTCGACTTGTCAATCCAGAAAGTCATGCCTTCGCAGACTTGAGTGTTGCTGCTGCCAACCGAGTAGAAGTTACTGACAATAATATTGAGATCAGCATTCAGGCCTGCGCACTCAACTTCCGTGACATTTTCATGGTTCTTCAACCGGAAGGCTTTGAAATCCCGTCTTACATGAAAGGAATGCTAGGAATGGATATTTCTGGAATCGTGACTTCAGTGGGTCCGAACGTGGTTCAGTACAAAGTTGGGGATGAAGTATTCGGGTTTACTAATAGCGGAGGTCTCGCATCACACGTGGTTGTTAGTGAAAAAGCTGTAATGAGAAAACCGAAGACGATGACATTTTCCAGTGCTGCCACAATTCCCTGTGCCTTTCTCACTGTGTTCTACTCCTTCAACGAACTGGCCAAATTGACTGACAAGGATCGTGTTCTAATCCACGTGGCAACAGGTGGAGTTGGTCTTGCAGCCATTCAAGTGGCAAAACACGTTGGAGCTGAAATCTATGCAACGGCAGGAAGTAAGAAGAAACGAGCCTATTTGAGATCCCTTGGGATCAAGCATGTGTATCATTCTAGAAATACAGATTTTGGTGAAGGAATTGCTAAGGACTCAGAGGGCAAGGGTGTCACCGTGGTTCTCAATTCCTTAACTGGTCCCAATTTCAAGGAAACGTCTTTAAATGCTTGTGCACCTGGTGCAAGATTTGTGGAAATTGGTAAAATTAATATTTGGAGTACTGAAGACGTGGCAGAATTAAGACCGGATGTCAAATACTTTATCGTAGAATTGGCTGAAATGTCCTACAACGCACCCGAAGAGCTCCAAAGCTACACAAGGCAAATGGACCAATATTTCCAAAATGGCTTGTACACCGGACTACCTCATGACGTCTTTCCATTGGATCTCATTCGTGAAGCCTTTCATCACTTCCAAGAAGCAAAACATATTGGGAAAATCGTCCTTTCAATTCCACAACCATTGATTTCTACGGTTGGGAAACTCAAGCTCCAGCATAACCTCTTCAACAAGGAAAGCACGTACTTGGTCACAGGTGGACTCGGTGGACTTGGAATGGAAGTAGCAAAATGGATGATAGCTTCAGGGGCTGATCACATCATTCTCACCGGCAGGAGTTTACCAGGTTCTAAAGTACAAGAACTCATCGAGCAGATGAACCGCGGAGGTGCCAATGTCATCGTACTCCAATCAGATGTTGGGAAATATGACCAATGTAGCCGTCTGTTGGAAACTATCAAGAAATTGGGTTTACCGCCACTACGCGGAATTATGCACGCTGCAGGTGTCATCTCAGATGGAATATTCCCCAATCAGAGTTGGGATAAATATACCGCAACATTCAGTCCGAAAATCTACGGCAGCTGGAATTTACACACGCTAACTCTGAACTATGAACTGGAATTCTTTGTAATGTTTTCCTCAATGGTGGCCATCATTGGTTTACCTGGCCAGAGCAATCATTCTGCAGCTAATCGGTATCTTGACTCCTTGGCCCACTACAGGCTTTCCCTTGGCCTACCAGCTACTACCATCAACTTTGGAGCCTGGAGTGACGTTGGAGCGGCAGCAAATCTCAAATTCGCTACAGAAGGTGTTCTTGGAATTAAAGCATTTACACCGAAACAAGGAATAATGTCAATTGAGAAAATCATGCGTGAAAGACATCAACAAGTTACAATGTTTGAAATTGCGGATTGGGCTATTTTGAAGCAGTTCACCAGGCTAGGACATTTATTGGATGACTTGAAATCTACAGAAGGAAGTAGTAACAAGGAATCAGAAGAATACAACAAATTAATTGATGAAATCCGCTCAGCCTCACCAGCTCAGAAACAAGAGAAAATTGAAACTTTCCTTGAATTAATCATTAAGCAGACGCTAAGACTTCCAGAGAATGAGAAGATTGACCGAGATCAGAACTTTACGGAACTTGGAGTGGATTCACTCATGGCCATGGAAATGAGAAATAGACTTCAAGGAATGTTGGCTGATAAAACGCTAACGATCAGTGCTTTGCAGGAGAATCGGACTATTCGAACCTTGTCGAGTCATATGGCTGAACTTATGAACTCTGAAATTCAGATTACAGAGAAATTGGATGAACTTATTATAGCCGACTCAATTCTCCCGCCAGAAATTAAGGCGGCAAACATTCCACCTCTCAAACCTTCACAATTCAAAACAATTTTACTTACGGGTGCAACAGGACATTTGGGATCCCATTTCGTTTCCCAATTAACTAAAGCCAATTTATTTGTTTATTGCTTGGTTCGTGGGAAGTCAACTGAAGAAGCGGAGACTCGATTGACAGAGACATTGAAGGACTACGAGCTGCTGAATGAAAATATGTGGAAGAACGTGAAGATTGTAGTTGGTGATGTTGTTAAGGAGAATTTTGGAATGGAACAATCCGATTATGAAGCACTTTCAGAAAATGTGGATGCAATTGTACATTGTGCAATTAAATCAAATCACATGGAACGTTACACGGACGGTGGAGAGCACAGTATGCGATATCACAACGTTTTCGGAATGCTGAATGTACTCAGATTTGCTGGTTCACTGAAAACAAAGCCGGTGCTCTATGCTTCTTCCCTATTGGCTGTCACTCGAGTTGATTCTGATAGAACGTTGTCCGAAGAATATCCTGAACTGTCTGACAATGGAGCTCAAATACAAGGTGGCTACTCCCTCTCTAAGTTCATCAGTGAGAAATTAGCTGAGCAAGCTGCTGAAAGAGGGATTCCTGTAATGGTCCTTCGATATGCGAGTATTTTCGGAGACAGTCGAACGGGTTACATGCCACCAGGCTACAATCACGCATGGAACATACTGCTATCCTGTATTCGAGTACGGAAATTCCCATCCTTTGATCAGAACGGAGTTCCAATTATGGCTGTTGATACTGCAGCCGAGATTTCAACCAAATTGTTTCTGGATGACAATGCAGAGACAGGCGTGTATAACATGACCAATGACTCAGTGGCGACGGAAGATGATATACGGGAAGTATTTATGGAATTCGGAGTTGACGGTGAATTTGTTTCGTTTTCGGAATGGAGGGATCTGGTGTTTGAAGAAATGGATGGTAGTAATACAATGGGACCCTTGACCTATCTGTATGAAGATGAAGGAACAACGGAGACTTCAAGATATTTGAGTTTCCATCCCTTGGCTCATGAGTTCCCAGCATTGGAGATCAACAGGTTGAGTAGAAAACTGAAGAAGAATTTAGATGGAGTTGAAGATATGATCGTACCAGCCAAGGTTCTACTTCAACGCCATCTGGACTTTCATTTTAGGAATATTACGAATAATACAACTAAAAAGCGGCAATAGAATTGTTTTCTTGCGAACATTAACCTTTAAATCCGATTTAAAATATTGTTCTGATATATTTACATAGTATTTACCTGTCAAATGAAAGTAGTATACGGTAAAAATAAATATCAAATAAAGTATAAATCCAATCAAAAATAAATAAATATCTATCCTGCTATATATTGTATTTTCGGAAAACTGCGTTTATTCCAAATTCTATCACTCTGACGACATATCTAGTGTGCACTTCCCTCCCTCCCAGTAATCCAAAATAATAGGGGATCTAGCTTTATTTACAACTTGTCATGGACATAAACCAATAAACCAACATTTAATGAAGGCAAATCATATTTGCTTTTTCTTTCAATGTAGCCACAATTTCTAAACCTTTAACTTGGCAGCAAGAACTCCAGTGCCTTGAACAACGAATATTTTGCCTCCATCTTCTATGCCTTCGTCCTTGCTTGGAGCATACGTATACGGTTTGCTCTCATATTTCACGGCCAGGCTGCTAGGTGGAGTTCCAGATGACTTACGCAAAAGTCGAATGAAGCCATCCGGGTACTCCTTGAAGACCCAATAGTAGTTCTCAATGCATCCGGAAGGGCAATCACCTGAGCCTTGGTAGAAAGTGTACTCCCTTCTATACACGTTGTAGGTAATGGTTTGACTCCGTCCAAGTAGTCCATTAGGATGTCCCATTATTTCATACTCTGCCTGAAGATTTCTGGAAAGGACTACAGGATTATAAGGTCTACTGAACAGGAGCTTGGTGGCAAAATTCCCAATGGTTTCCACTTGGACTGGGGCGTAGGCGCTGCTGTTCAAGCGCTGGATGGTTACTGGACTCAAGTCACCAGAAGTGAGCAGTTCTCCGGGTGACCAAGCTGGTTGATGAAAAATGGAAGAGACTGACTTGAAGTTCTTCCGAATGCCAGAGATCTCGAAACCAACTTTGTTGACCAATGGTTGGGAAGGGAGGAGCGTATTTCCGGCCTCGAGGGCCACTTGAGATGATTCGGGTAATTTTATTGCTTCACCGGTGAGCATGAATGCCAGCAAGATCACCAAAGAAAGTGGCAGCATTTTGACTATAAAGTATTGAATGGATTGTGAATTATGTTTTAACGCTAAAGTTAGGAATAGAATTTGCTCACCATCCGTTCTATTATAGCTTTTTTTTCTTGAACCACTATTGACCGTTCAGGCTTGGCACAAGAGCATTCAATGGCAGAGTATACGTTCGAATTCAACCCTTCTTCGGAACAAATTGAAATTACATGGATTCTGGTAAATATTTAATTCCAATATTCCAAATGTCAGGTGGTTCAATTTCTTACTTAAATAATTGCAATCCAACTAATGAGATACTTCCCATGTATGAAGTCAATAATTTGCACTGTTATTGTAAATACCAGACACGGTTAGAGAATTATT
Organism: Ceratophysella granulata; assembly: GCA_034694905.1. Classification (NCBI taxonomy): domain Eukaryota; kingdom Metazoa; phylum Arthropoda; class Collembola; order Poduromorpha; family Hypogastruridae; genus Ceratophysella; species Ceratophysella granulata. The sequence goes on along the minus strand of JAQFYU010001170.1, from coordinate 5,246 downwards.
GGCGAATTTTGCTTAACCAAAGTAATTATTTAAGCTTGTTCAATAACATCAGAATTCTTGAATGTTTCATGATCATGAGACATACAATTATATCTACTTCTCAACTAGAATCGACTATACTACGATATACATCATAGTAAACAATCATAATGTTTAATTGTTTTGCTACTAACCTAAAATATGCAATTCAAAGGCGAACGCCTCTATTTTTGTAAATTATGTTTCATGGAGGCGTAGTTAGTTGAATACAGGATTAGGGAACGCGCGGTAACTACATGTGGAGAAAGTTACATGGTAACCACTGGCTCGTTCGTTGTAACCACCTGATACCTTATGTTAATTTAGGTTAGCGGAACGCGCGAAAGTGGTTAACACGGGCGGTTACCAAGTGCGGTTCCCCCGAGTTTCAAAATCCAAAATTCGACCGCGGAGTTACATCAACTTTTGTTTTGCCGAAGCATCAATTTTCTTCAAATTTTAATTAAAATGGAAAATATTTTTTTTAAATCCCGTAAGAAAGGTAGATGAAGCGAATCTTTCGATGAACGCAGCACGAAGTGAACAGTGCATGATGAATTCAAATATTGGATTGATCTATAGTTTGCAACAGATCTGCTGTCCTTATAATGCTGGGATAAATAAATGCAGGGACACTCATAAAACCGATTTGCAATAGAGAATCCAAGCAGCAATCGATGTTTACCATATTCTGGAATGCTCAATATTATCTGAAGTAGTTTTAATTTTCGATCACTTCTTCATTTGGAATTTCAAAGCTGTAGTGGCTAAATTTGTATTTGATGTTTTCAACATTTATTGGGAGTTTTACAGGGCGAATAAATCGATTTCTTACCTCCCAAACATTTTTAATGTCTATTTTTGCATGGTTTAGATTGGGACATAGTTGAAAATAGTGTACAACAACCTTTCCTTATTATTCTGTATAGTACAATTTATTTAAAATAAATTTCATCACAAAAAACACTAAACTTTATTGGACAGAACTTTTTTTGAACCGCAAGAATTATTCGATCTTCTAAAACATCAATTTCTATCATGTTACGGAAGAGATTTGTAAGTTTTGCTTCCTATTTAAACATTAAGTTTTTTTTAGTTAATATTATTTTAACTAGTTCAATAATAATGATTGTATTACTGCAACTTAAACTTCGCAGCCAAAATTCCAGCGTCTTGATTTTCACCCGAGTTGACGTCGCCATCACGAGTAGCTTCCTCCTTTTTTGGTACATATGCAAAATGTTTGGTTCCGTTTTTGGCTGCAAGATTGTTCGGTGGCCTTCCTTCGGATTGACGCAGGAGTCGAATGTAGCCATCAGAATACTCCTTGAAAACCCAATAGTAATTTTCTATGCATCCTGACGGACAGTCCCCTGACCCTTGATAAAAAGTGTATTCTTTTCTGTAAGGGTTGTACGTAATTATTTGACTCCGTCCAAAAGTGTAATTCGGATCGCTATCAATTCCGAACTCCGACTTAAGTCTTCGAGAAAGGACAACTCCATTGTAGGGTCTTGTGAAGTGAAGAGCACTTGCAGTGACAATTTCAAATGGAATAATTGTCACAGGGCCATAGGCACTGCTGTTTAGACGTCGAGCCTGGTCCGGGTTTACTTCACCAATCAGTTGCCCTGGAATAAAGGCCTCTTGATGTTGAATTCCAGAAACTGCTGTGAAGTATTTCCGAATGCTCTTCAGCTCAAATTCTATTTTGTCCACAAGGGGTTCATAGGGTAAAAGCGTTCGTCCTGCTTCAAGAGCCACCTGAGACGCTTCAGGCAGTTCCACTGCGCCCGTCGTGTAGGCTAGCAGCGCCAGTAGTGAGATGCCTGCGCACGATAACATCTTTTGATGCTGAAAATGTGAAATGCAATATACATTTTTTTGAAAACATTTAAATGGAAACCCACGTTCAATATTAATTGTCGCTAAAATAGTCAATTCTTACAGAATATTTGAGAAATTTTCAGTAAATCAAATCCAGGCACGTCAACTCTGAAGTTCCTTCGGAGTTCATTCGAAATTGCAAAGAGCATCTGCTTCTGCTACAATTTGAAAAAAGAGTGAGGTCATGAATTCAAAATTTTCTATTTAAATAGATTTTTGCCGATTAAACAAACAAATTTATTCGAATTAAATTGTTCAATACGTGGAAGCACTCCATGGCTTCTGGCACATTATAATTGTTTTCGATACTAATTAATAAATTGCAGATACAAAGTTATGGCCATTTACAAGATGAGTACAGTATGTATGCTATGAATAAAACAGATTCGATAGAAACCATTCTACAGGTGAGCCGAATATATTCGAGGAATTGGTATAAATTGACTTTCAGATTTTGGTTAATTACTCAAAATTCCAAAAACAAATTCATCTGCAAATATTAGTAATAATATTGAGCCGATTAGCCAATGATAATGAGTAGGTAAAACTAACGAGCTTGCTTATTAAAATGAAATATGTAGATACCAAATCCCGGTTAATGTTGTTCAACTCAACTCAATACACTTTACACTTGAGTTTAATATATGTATGTAGTCAACAATAATTCCGAATGCATTTACGAGTATTTAAGTCAATTGGATGCTTTTGTTGCTGTGTATGTATTTTTAGCTACCTATTTAAATGGTCAGAATATCTGACCATTAACTCTAAAACCCTATGCAAGGATATCCTTACCCTACCCATGTTGTAAAAGTGAAATGATGACTCGGGTTACTTTGAAGTTCAAATATTTCGAACAAATTGCCCATTTGTGAAAATAATGTTCCACCGTTTGCAGTGTTGTGTTGTGGGTTAAACTTTTCAAAGTATTCAGTATTCCCGAAGTTGATTCATCAAAATTTTCCGGCGTCATAAACTGAGAATTGAGTTGGACAGATTGGCATTGGCGCTTGATGATTCACATTTTGGAGGGTTTTCATGTTGAACTAAAGCTAAGACCTCGTCCGTCTATTCTGCTCCTTATTAAATTCAGCCTCATTTAGGTTTTTCTTTCCGGACACAGAGCTAATATTACTTAGTATGAATCTAATGAAGCAACAGGCTTATAGGCGCCATAATTTAATCTTATAAATCACTTATTTAGTTTGATTTAACTTCCATTCCATTTATAAATGCATATGCGTTTCGCTAAGCAAATTCAGATATTGTGCATTAAAATCTGTCGTACAATAATTTTATGCCAAAAATAACTAAATAATTTTTTGAGTCATCCAAATTATAAAGCAGTAGATCTTGCAAATCTGCGAGGAAATATTGATCAATAAATTTCCAAAACCTAGTAAAACTGGCTACAATTTTCGAAAAATAAAAACCAATACTACAAACACGATGCTTTCAAATCAAAAGATGTGGAAATGAAAATACGCAGAAGAGTGCAAGTTAACAAACATCAAATTGTCCTCCAAAATTAAATAAACTTCCAAATTAGCAAATGAAATGCAGTGGTTGTTGGAAGCAGGCCGGTTTGAATCCATAAAGATCTTAAGCTGAAAAGCCTTTAGCAAACTCCCGAAAAATTGTTTTTTGCTTAAAAGTTGCTAATATGTATTAATAAAGTAACAGATTAAACTCAATCTTTATTATCATGTTAAACAATCTACATATACTACTTTAGCTACAATGTTAGAAGTCGACTACTGAAACTTATACTTCGCAGCCAAAATTCCGGTTCCATATGCAGCGTACTTCTTGCCATCATCCAGACTAGCCTCCTCATTGGTTGGTGCATATGAGAATGGCTTCGTTTCATACTTCTTATCCGGTCGAATCGGTGGAGATGTTGCGGATTGTCGAACAAGTCGAATGTAGCCATCAGGATATTCCCTAAAAACCCAGTAGTACCTGTCCGTGCATCCAAATCCACAATCCCCAGATCCTTGATAAAACGTATACTCCTTCCTGTAAACGTTGTAGTTGATGGTCTGACTTCGTCCGATGGCCTCATTCGGATTAGTTCTAATTCCGTATTCGGATTCCAGGATTCGGGAGAGTACAACCGGATTGTATGGCTGAGTGAAATATATTCTGCTGGCAAAATCCGCGAATGGAACTACCTCCACTGGGCCATATGCACTACTGTTCAGACGATTAATCTGTTCTGGAGTCAACGTGTCGCCGAGTAATTCACCTGGAATCCATGCTTGTTGGTGTTTAATAGCTGAAACAGCTTTGTAGTTTGCCCGAATACTGTTAACCTCAAATTCTATTTTTTCAACAAGTGGTTGGTATGGTAGAAGCGTTCTTCCTGCCTCCAGAGCGATCTGGGAGCTCTCTGGTAATGTTAGGGCCTCAGAAGTAGCAAGGCATGCTAATATAGCGACCAAGTAGGGCAGCATAATTATATGTACCTGGAAATATAAAATATTCCTTAAAGAATAATAAAAAACCGAAAAACCCGTGGGAAAGGACCAGAGTCATGAAAATGAAATTGTACATTGCTATGTTTTAAGAATTTTGTGGTCAATTTCAATTTACCTACCAAAGTGAAATATCAGAAGAGAGCAAGACTAGACAGTCAGGTTCGTGTTCCAATTTCCGACAAGCTTTGCTGGACGAAACAGAATCTAAGTTTTATAAGCATCCATTTGCATGAACTGAAGATGGTATATATGGAATAGTTGATAATTTATTAGAGCACTTCTGTGGCGATCAATAAAAATTGAATATTTTTGCCATTAGGTTTAATTAGAACAAAACTTTGGTTTCGAGACATGAATTCCAGTCCAGCCTTGCAGCAATATTAATTAGCTTACATCCAAGAATATAAATCTGCAGCATCAAGTCTGCTTTATAATTCCGGAGAATGTTCCAGGCTAGCATAAAGCATATTAACTGGAAAATAAAAGAAATACAATTAGATTGCAGATTTGATCAGCTGCACATGGAAACTACAATATAAGTGTTATTGTGAAGCGAGCTGGAAGATGAAATCCAACATGGTAAATTGAATCCAGGCAAAGGTTTGGTAGCTTGACAAATACTAAATATTCAAATGCCAAATTGAATAAAGTCAACCTAATTCTCTTGTAGGTAAAGCAAGAATACAATATTTGGGGACTCGTTGTAGCCTCTTTTTGATTTCAATGATTCAGACCGACGACCTGGTGACAATAGTCGAATTTAATACTTTATACCTACTTAGTTTGGCTTACTCCCAGTATGTAATCTCCCAGTATGTCATCCTTTTAAAAACCTTCATTGTGGCATCCCAGAACCTTCGT
>JAQFYU010001169.1:0-16158 GCA_034694905.1 Ceratophysella granulata | reverse complement strand
AATTTAGAAGAATTCTGTTGGATACAAAACTTGTCAAACTTTGTCACTAAACTTGGGTTAAATATGTAGTTTTATGGTTAAATTGCATGAGTAGGTTCGTTAAGTTTGAATAACATGCATGACGGTGCTACAAATTAAATGTCAGTAAAATATCTCGGTGGTCCGCCCTCTGGTTTTAAAACATACATTGCATTGAGCTTTCCGATGTCTACAGCTGATATTACATTGCTATGAAAGGATGGATATTCATAGTTCAATGCACGATGGATGCACCTTGTTTTGCAAGGGGCAAGTCAAGTATTTTAAAATTACTTTTAATTTGTGCCAAGTACAGAATCCTTAACATACAAATTACACGTATTTGAATTTCTACGTCTTTATTAACTAAAGAATTGTGTATTTTGAAGATGCAAATTACAAAATTAATTTTGATTTGAAACGAAATCCGTAAAAAAAAAAAGTAAATTCATTACATTTATGTGAAAATTCTATTTAAAATACGAATTTGAAATACGCTCATTTCAAAACTTCTATGGAGTCGGGATTTGATCCAACTCGATGTACAGCGAAACCCTGTATTTATTTATTTCAATTTGCTCAGTTAGTTGTCGAATAGAAGTGAGAGTCAGAAGAATTTTTCAATTTTCAGAGAAGTTGTATAATATTTGTTGATTTCTGGTTCATTGAGATTCGAAATGAAAGTTTTTCATGCGGCTTTATTGAAGTCATTCATTGGATTTTTTTTTTGCTTTCATTTCATGGTTACTATTACAGATCATCCTTTGTGTAGTCCATCCCGCTCTTATATACATTCATAAATTCTTTGCTTTATATATTTACTTAGAGCTTATACAAACCAGGAAGAGAAGGTGACGTGGGCAATTCTAGGGCTTTAGCCTTTTTCATTTACTATTGTTAGGATGCATGAAGCGTGAAGAGAAGAACTCGAAACCTGTTCTATTCAAGAAATGATGAATCCGTCGTCTGTGGTTACAATTTTACATTCAATGTTTCATATGACTCAAGTCAAGCTTACATGACACTTCAAATTTCAAATATTGAGTTATCGGGTTCTAACAGCAACTGTAGGCCCAGGCCGTAATCATGCTCAACACTAGGAAATTGACTTTCTCCACTTTCTTCAAATCCTCTCACTGGATTTCTGGCATACACATAAATCCGTGTTGCTTGAGTTGGCAAATCACAACTGTTAAGCTCTTCAGATCAATGCTAGCTTTGGGGTTACGAAATTGTGCCTAAACTAGTGTTAAACTTAATGCAATTTCAACTTCAAGTTTTTGGGAAAATGAGTAGTGATTGCATTTGGAGTGTCTTGTCTGGTCTACCGAAAGATTTCTCTATTTTGTGGTAGGTCACACATTGAGGTTGGAGCTTGTTACCTGTGTAGCCTATCAAAAAATTGCATATTTGAATGGAATTCATGCTCTATGATAATTGAGCACGTGTGTTTTATGAAAATATTTAATAATACTATTGAATTGATTTGATTGAGCGCAACCTATGTCAATATCAAATAGAGCTAAATTGAATGATTGATATTACTCTAAATCTGACATTTCTGTTTTCAATTATTTTCATTAAACATAACAGAGTGAATTTAGCATGGTTTATGGAATTCCGTTTAAATTTGAAGAGTTGGTAAGCAACACACGCAACCAGTGCCCACCTCAGTGTTTGGCCTATCAAAATAAAGATAATTTGTTGGTAGGCCACGCACTTCACTCTCAGTGTGCGGCGTAACCGGTCGGTAGGCCAAACATGTAATCACTACCGGAAAATATGTCTGGCCAACCTTATTCAATTAAACCCATATGATCTTAACGATTTCGATTCGGGGGAGCATGGCCTATATTCGGAACCGCCCCTAATGCATAACGTCTATTAAGAAAAATGATGAGTGCCGCAGCATTGGAAAGCAAATAGATCCAAATTCCGTGTCAGGGTTGCTCCTGTTGTACCGTGGTGGGACGGAGATGATTCCGGAAAAACGAAATCCTTTTCCCAAATGATGACAATGGTTTCTTGGAGGTTTTTCTGGTGGAGGCTTTACTGTTGGAGGCGGATTGTATTGATACACTCCTTGCTGGGTTGGTAAAGTTGGGAATGGATAGTTGGTTCCGTAGATACTTTTCCTTTTCCCCATTTCCTTCACACTCGGAACTGACGGATCTGACTGTGACGAAAGAGACTCTTGTCAGAGGGTGGGCTTTTGGACAGAATTACGCATCGCATCTCGCATCACAGAGAATAAAGAAAGGCCAGAAGTGTACTTGTGTACTTTTACCTCCCACTCAGGACAGGACTTGTGTACACTCGCCTTTTCTTCTCCCGGATTTTGAGAACCTCACAAACTCCAACCACACACTAGAGTCGAGAGTCCAGTCTCCCGCCTATAAATTAACCCGCTACAATGTTCTCCTGCTCAACACACCATTATTGGCTAACATCGTACATGGGTTTGTGGTCATGTCTTTACGCTTGGACGGAATGAAAATGAAAACTTTTCAATACTCAAGAAGGTGGTGTTCGAAATTGAATGGGAAGTCAATACGGTGCACTAGTCTAGCAGAAAAATCACTGCCTGGCTCTGCTCTGATATGGCTTCATATCTAAGTTACTCAGGCATGAGCTAAGCTAATTACTTGTAATTAAATTATATTTTTGAAAGTTATTTCAATTACAAGAGTTTTTGAAAAGCCTGCAATTTGAAGTAAGGACATAGGTATCTAATCAGGAATGTAATTCAACTACTTTCACATTACACATATTTCTAGTTCAATTTGGAACTTTAAAGTTTTGTCCACTTTTGGGGTCAATGTCAATGCTAAACTCTACAAGGAATTGAGTTGGGAAAATTGTGTTCTCCTGCGTCAAAACTGCTCATTGCTCATAGAATCTCGGTTTTTTTTGTTGTTACGGTTAATAAAAGACCAATCTACCCCTTCATCTACCAGTGTCTTTTTTATTAGTCATCACTGGAAAAAGTTATTACTGCTCAAGGTTAACTGAATTCCAGGCAGAAAAGTAGTGAAACGTCAGGCGTTGAATTTTTTAGCTGTCTACCATTTGTACGTTAGAATTTCAACGGACTAGTCTGAGTGGTGGAAGACGGATTTGTAGTTATCTTTACTAAAAAATTGAACCCCATCTTGTTCAGTCGTCGTCGTACGTCATACACACAGTATTCTATTTTGATATAAAGTATGCAAATATTTGGTTTGATAAGATATAGGGAATTTGCACTAGTGTATACGGTAAAGTAAGCAGATTCCGCTATTTGAGAAATCCATGGTCTCAGTAGTGGACTTACATAAATTTTATAACTGCTCCGTCGTCAATTTCTTTTCTATTATATGTTAACTCATCAAACCGGAAGTGAATAGTTTGAAACGAAGGTTAGCGCTTGGAATTTATTACAAGAACATGGAAGAGGAAGAAAAGGTATTTGATATAATAATATTAAGCTAAAATAATATACTATGGCTTTCAGGTTACACCTTTTATTTCAACATAACATATCATGTTACAAAAAGCCTGAGCATTTCGTTTCTATGATCATGATCAGGGTTCCCATATCAAAATGAACGACGAACGGCGTCACAACCTTGAGGACCTGAGGAAGGTAAATCAAGAAATCATCGAAGTTTTCGAAAAGTTCATTATTGAAATAAAAAAGATCCATCGGAATTGTAACATATCACGTACAGTTTCAACAGTTGTGGGAGCACTTGGGTCAGGTGTTGCGGTTTCTGGAATCATTGTTGCTACTGTCGCAACAGGTGGCGCTGCTATAGCTGCAGCACCGATTCTGGGATGGGTTGGTTTCGGAGTAGGAATGGGAGGAGCTGCAACTGGATTAGGAACAGAAATCGTCAACATTCACATTAGCAGCGGATTCAAGATGAAAATAGAAGAATTGCGACAACGACAATTGAGATCGCTAAATAAATGCAGAGAAGAAGTGGATGTTCTGACAAAAATCATAGATTGTGGGGAAGTCAATTGCGATTTCCCATGGAAAGCGACTTTTTCAACAGTCAAAGATGTTGGAAGAATTGTTCTAAACAGTCACCGTGCGGTCGGTCTTGTAGGCAAGGCCATAAAATATAGTAAGAATGGAGGTTTTTTGGCTAAACTCCCCGATGGGGCCAATTTCATAACTAAAATTTTTCGACTTATGTCAAAACATCCAATTTGTGTTGGTGTTGGAGGTGCGGCAATATTCACTGCTATGGACGTATATTTTCTCTACAAATCATGGACTTCTTCACATGAACTTGAAATAGAACTACGAAAAATAATTGAGAAACTCCAAGCCGCGAATTTTGCACTTCAGTTACTCATACAAGATCTTGGTTAGCCTTTGTATGTTTTCCGTCAGTTCTTCAATTTTTTTCATCAGTAAGTTTAATATGTATACAAAACGTTGTTAAATTGTTGTGTTAATATTATTCGATTATTAAAACTACATTTGAAGTATTTGGAAGATTCTGATGATGCTTAACTTGACTAACGTACATTAATTAATGAGGCCACACAGTTGATTAGTTAATGAATGTTATTCGAAATAAGGACACAGCTAAGTTAAAGTTGAAGGCAAATGACGATTGGAAACACAATTCGAAATAATTTTAAAAATTTATTTTTATGAATTAAGAATGCAATTAAATTGCTGTTATTTGTAATTTGTAAGTATTATAAGAATACAATGTGATTTGTATTTACAATTACAAACTCTACTGTAATTTGTAATTCCAATTATAATCTATACTGTAATAATTTCAATTACTTCTCCATTAAATTTATCGATCTCGGACGTTGTTGGAAATGGTGTCTGCGGCTAGATTAAATTCACTTTGAAATATCTAGTCAACACTACTTCTTGCAAAATTGCCCATATCCGCTGTAATTAAATCTCTTCTTTAGCACTATCCCATTAGTAAACACTTACATTTTACTGATCCATCACTCTATTGTGAAATTAATTATGGGTGAAATGGGTAGGTAATTAATATAAAATAGATGTAATATATTAAGCGAATGCGAAAAAATTCTGCAAACCAATTTGAGCATAGCAGTGTCCTTCATTGCATGTCAACGCTCACGGCCTAATTTATACTAGACTCAAGTAAAACAAATTAAATTCCAGAGTGATTGGGATTCGAAGGCCAGTTGTGAGTTCCTTTCTGTTGTTTTTGGTAAACACCGAATTATCGTACATTAGATCTTAACTAACTTGGTCACTTGATTACATAGATACTCCACTTCCCAACATGAATGCCGATCGATCACGTTGACTTACCGGATTCGCCACTTGGAGGCATCATGCGTTCATGAAGTCAAACCTACCGTCTTCCTGTTTTGAAAATTAGGTACTATAATTAATTGAGTGCAGGGGCAGTTTCTCATGTATAAATTACTTGCATGAATTAGTCCAAGGAGAAAGCTTTCTTACTTGTAAAGTATCAGTTTACGGATTTGACCATTTGGGACAAAGACAATTATCAAATTCTGTGACAATATTCTACACCATATTTACATACAGGGTGGATATGATAATTGTTTCCTTCTTGAAAATATGTCTGCAGCCTTTACTGAAAATATTCCTAGTGCATTTTTTCCAGATATTTGAAGCTGGTTGCAGGACCTTTCTAAGATTCTTGAGAATAGCTTTAAAAATTTAGCATGATTTCGGTTACGATGAATAATTTAAGCAGCAGTGATGCTTTAAAAAAATTTGGAATGCCTCATGTGTTTAGTTTTCATCGGCCCAAAATATCCCTGTTGATATTCCCAGTTTTTCTTCAATTGTTTTTAAAATTTTCAAAAACTGGCTTCAAAAAATTAAACCCTCTAGTGATGAATATATTCTAATATAAACATATTGCAACGTGTCCAGTCCATTTGGGTGTCCAACCAAAGTAGACGCTACTATTAATTTTCAAAGGGGAAGGAATTATCGTATCCACCCTGTATTTTGTGTCCAGTCTCTCTTAATTTTACTTTGATTCTATCCACATAGTCAAACGGTAATTAATGATGCATTGACGTACAATGCTGCATAAATATTGATATATAAAACGAACTTGAATGCAACTTCATCAGATATGCCCACACAAAGAGAATTAATGCCACGCTTGTGAACTATCACAAAGTCGACCTGATTTTGGAAACATGTCATTGGAGAGAGTTCATCTGAAACCAAGAGCAAACTATCGTAAATCGTAATGTGGCCTTAATCATTAGTCAATGGACATCCCGGAGCGACTTTCTTTCCAGGAGAAAATGAACATTAATGAACCGAGAAACCACATATATGTTGGCGGAACTGTTGTTGAGATACGTGTTTAGCTACATTTTGATTTAAGAAACAGAGAACCCATTGCAACTTGAGAAATACAATAAGCCTTTATTGGTAAATCAATAGTGTGTGAAACATGGACATTACTTCTGCAGAGGACAATATATATTGTATGACCAGAAAAAAACAACATATTTTCCTGTCCACATTGACCTAGCTTTCCAACAGAAGAGGCTGGAAGTAAGTGATACACGAGTTGGCAAGATAACAGAGGTAGAAAATATCGTTTTTACGGTTCGTGACAGCAGCGGTTTTACCAATGACCGGTTCTCACAATATTGCAACACAGAAATACGAAGAGTCAGTGACAGATGACCAATAGTAGCAGATTCTAGAAGTCATTTCAGAACCCACATTCTTCAGCCTATCTACGGTCAAGGTTTACAATTACTTTCTTTTATAGAATTCCAAATTGTTTATTACCACCAAGGAGTGGACCATGATTTAAATCATATACCTTAATCACAATCTATTACATGTTCTATTCATAGTTCAATATTGGTGGAAAAGCTTATCATGAAATAGATTATTAAATATACCTTTAAAGAGCACTGCGCTATCGATTTTTCATCTTTTCTTGTCAAAAATCCGTAAACCGGCAGCAACACGATCCTGATTTAAAGCGATTAAACTGCGATAAAATTCAGTTTTATTTAAAAGATCATGATCAATGAAACCTCAAGGTAAAAAATAAAATTTACATAGAAATCGGACAATATTTTAAAAAATCAGTCAATGAAACATAAAAAGTTCAAGGTAGTTATTCATGCATAGTTATAAGTCAGCTATCCATGTGGGAATACTTCAATAATTAAAGCACTTAAACAGAGCTATTTGGCAAATCAAAGAGTAAAGTATATAATAAAACGAAAAAAAATATAGTATTAATTAATGAGATGTAGTTCCAGAGTAAAAAATGGAAGATCATCATAGAAAAGAGTATCAGATAACTTTTTTAAAAAAATAACTACCTTTTTCTTAAAAATAACATATAATTCTGGGAAAACACGTATTAGTACACGGAAATGGAGAACGTAGAGGAACACGCAAAGGAAACAATCTTAAAAACAGTGTCTGATTTAAATTTTGCTTATCTAGCTTTTCAGAAATCCTGTTTGGCGTAACATTGGAATTTTTATATATAAAATCGAGACTGATAAAATGGATGGATTAAAAGAAATATCCGGATTTTGATTTATCCATAAAGGCAAATTTTAATAGAGTCGAACATAGATTTGAACTTCCATTGGATCTTTACTCAGTAAGCCTCCCACGCAAAGTCAACGTACTGACAAGAGGGGGTTATCAATGTTAAATAGTTTGTTGCTAAAATAGAGATACAGCTATTTATACATATATATATATATACCATAGCTTGTCCATAGACCAAAGATTCCTGCTCGAACAGAAGCTTGATTGTTTAAAGAGGTGCTTGAACCCTAATGTGAAGCTCCTGTCAGTGTCACTAAATTCATCCGCATAAATAAAACAAGGACTGTATAGTTCCTAAGTGGATGGCATCACCTAACCTCCAGAGTGGCATAAGTAGCAGTATCAATGGATCCCAGACCACACGTCCTCAGTCCCGTCTGCATAAACCTAGTCTGGATCTGGAGTAGACCAATCTAGATCCTCCAGCCGAGAGCAGTGGTACATTCTGATGATGGTATTTCAAGATTGCATAGCCTGACTTTAGTTGAGAAACTATTCGAATCAAATGCGGTCTATTGGAATCCATGGTGCAGAGATGCTACGTGTAGGCTCCACTCCCAGCTCAACTCTTGATTATAGACGAGTAATATCCAAAATCGGATTTAGTTGTGAACTCGGTGAAAGTTGACTAGATTTCGAACGAGGAGAAATGGAAATGTATGGGACGGAGAGAAGGGAATGTTACTTCTTCCTATGAAACAGGAGGGATACAAACGGACCAAACTGAGCAGAAGGAACAGTGGCGTAGGCCGGTTCTCTTTCTATTAGATTAAAGGATCAGAATTGAATCAGTGGGTTTCAATTACCGTAGTTGATTTTGTGAATTGATATTTAACTCAAACACGTATTCCGGCTGATTTTGTTTTAAAAAAATTCAATGAATTTTAGACCTTAACCAACGGTCTGATAGAAAAATAAATAAAGTTTGGGACCGACTCATCCTAAACAATTTTTTAAATTCTTAACTCATTGATATTTAAAATTCTGAAGCACCTTTGCATCTCGGGAAATGTGGGGGTGGGGACCAGCCGCAGAATTAAGTTGCTAAGCAATTTCTGGGACTACACTAATTGATCAATAACTATGACGGGCCATGCTTATATCTGCAAATGTTTGGACATTTTGAGTAACACATACATAAGTAAGAGTGTTTTTATTTCAAAAAATGGCCGACACAGTTCGTTTTTTCGTACAATGTGTTTGAAAATTTACATAGAAGGGATTACTGAACTTGAACCCTTGACAAATATGTCATATGTTTACAATCGTACTAGCTTTACGACCATACACTTTGTGGTTACTAAATTCCAAAATGCCAAACACGACTAAAAATGAAAATTGTATGTCAAGTCAGATTTTTCAAAGGAAAACTTTTAAATGTGTTTGTTTTAACTTTAAAATCCGCAACGCTCGACTGTAGCAATAATTTGACTTAATTTTTTACAGAAGCCTAGTTAGATCATGCTCCCATTTACATATACTGAAAATTTCAGCTCAATCTACTCCTACCTTAGTTATCAGCAAAATAAAAAAATTCGTTTATAATGGAATGACCATCGTACTGGCTGTCCATGCGGCTAACACAGAAGCCTACGTGTAAGTATACGATCATCCTACTTCAAAATGGCGTCGTTTGAAACTCGAACAGCTTATGGAATCTTCTTCGAAATTCCTCGCAACAACAGCACGATAAGATGCCCAAAAAAACCACATGCAATTTCGGTTCTTAATTGTAAACATAATGAAACCACAGTTTGACCTAAACACAACACAACATGGCAAAAGAGCTAAGCTAATAAAAATTTAGTGCAACCCCAAAGCTAGTCATAAATTAGAATTTTAGTTCTGCTTCAACTATTTTATCTTCAATATAGCAATTTTAAAAATTATAGAAGAAATTTAGCAATACGTTGACATGGAATATTATTTTTGAAGACAGCAAAATTGTGAACAATATATTTAAGCTTAACAACAGGCATTACCAGCTTCCACAAACCTCGCTGTTGTTTCCATTTTTCCTCCATGCCAACTTAATGCTAATTTTTAAAAATGCATTTTTAGTTTCCCATTTATTTTAGTCTTTCATCAGTTTCCAAAATCTGAAAAATTCCCGAACTCGTTAAATTCATTATATTTTCAACAAAAAATTAATACAAGGCGGTAAATTCGAATTTACGGGATGCAAATATTTTTCACGGGTTATTCGACATTTATCGTATCCACCCTGTAACTAATTACTCCCCAAAAGCTTTGCCATCCTCTGCCAGGTCTCCCATCGTACGCCGAGCTGAGAGCAGGTCTCTTGAGTTGGCTTGAGGGTAAATCTGGGTGTGGGATTCGAAAATGGAGTACAAAGATACTGTGGCTTAATATTGACCATCACTCATCGTAGCCCTGGGAGCGGTGAAAGTTGGGATTGGGAAAAGGAAGCCGGTGAATGGGAAGCCCATTCAGATTTGAGATAGAGTCCTGCTCCAAGGAAGAACTTTCCACCTGACGTAATCGAGCGATTGTGGGCCTGACCTCAGAAGAAGAGGGGAAAAAAAATTTCCGAAACGGAGCCAAAATGGAAGAGACGAGGACTTTGGGGGGAAGTTTGGGGTTTCTCAAGTGAGACAAGGAACATTATCATCACCATCCTCATGCCTCATAATCACCTTGGCAGACAGAAACATGTTTGCCAAATATCTCAACTAAACGACCATCTTCCTCTCATCTCTCGCCCTCCTAAAACTATTATTAGTCTCCTAATGCATCTAACCCAATATCTTACCCCTTATTACCCTTTCCTTTCACTACAGCAGGTAAATGGATTGTGATTCAATTAACTCCGCTCACCACTGTCGCCCGCTCAAAGAGAAACTTGGCCTTTCAGACGGCTTAGAGACACTCGGCTTTCTAGCATCAGTTCCAAGTTCCAATCCAATCCAGGATACCAAGAGCACTTTCTTCCTCCGTCTCACATCTCACACCAAGTTCTGGGATTTAGAACTCAATCTCCGTTTTTGGAAAGGAAAGCTCTCAAAATGAATTTGACAAACCCAATTCCATCCAGTGAAAGGAAGAGATTATGGATTCCGATTTCCTTCTCATTTTGGTACAGAAATCAAAACTTGTTTCAACAACTCCTTCCTCAGTCGACCTGTACTTCTCTTGTCGAACCAGACAGACTTTAGTCGTTGACAAAGTTGGAGAACGCCTTAAATAGCTAAAGCCTACGTTTGAAGGCGCTTAAAGAAAAGATGAAAATATGCAAGAAAAATGCAGTTATACATTATATCAAATTATTTGTTGCAATTAAGGGTGCAAATACGCATTATTGTTTAAGAAGAGTAAAATTCGGATAGAAGTTCGAATCAGCCAAGTTGTACAGAAACGCAAAAAATGGGGAAAAAAACGATTTCAAATTATGCCGCGTAAATATTTATTGTGACATTTATTTTCCTTTTTTATTCAACTTGAGCCCGTTCCATAATATTTTCTTATGTACTGCTTCTCAGCCCGTGTCTTTTCATTTAATTTAATTCTAACCCGTGACAGTTTCTCATTAAATATCTTCAACTCTTATTAATTAACCGTTGCCGCTGCATGACCTTAATTGTGGAATATTTTATTTATTCGTGCCTGTTCAACTCGTTTCTCTCGTAGAATTCTTCGTTCGACTCAACTTATTACACTGTCACTTTTCCTGCTACCAATTCCAAATTCCAACCCGTGAGATTTTCTTCGTCTAGCTCTCACGTCAACCTCATATACCATTCCATAATGTTTTATCATTTCCTACTTCGCAACTGGAAACCGTGAACCGTGACCCTCTCCTTTTTTCTACCAAAGTTTCAATAATCCTTGTCCAACCTGTTCCGCGACTTTTTACTGATGTTCTGCAATCCTGCTGCTTCTCAACCCATTGCATCTCATTTCTTGTTTCAAATACCAACAAGTAGCTTTCCATCCCTATTCATATTTTCGAGATGCCTTCCCAATTCTATGTTGTATGCTGTCTGTTCTGTCCCACAACAAGTATTGTCAATAGAATTACCTGTGACCAATGTCCTTGCAACGCTTTCCTATGCTGGAATTTAATTACCTCGCCTAACTCTTGTCATGATTTCCGCGCCTACTGAATGAGTGAATGATAATAGTGTATGAGGTATGGGATGGGTGGGCCTTGGGTGGGACATGGTGGAATGTAGTGGGCGGTGCGTGGTGTGTAGTGGAATGCGCAAGTGTTTTTATTTACGCCATGTCGGGAATTGATGTAATTTGACGAAATGCATCATGTCGTTCTGTTAGTCACAATTTTCCGACAACAAGCACTCATGCTGGGAGCATTGTCCTGGCAACCCTATCCTAACTCAGGGTAGCGGATTCATTATACCTTAGCTCTTGGTCATTTTTAGATTTAGATAATATGGATGAAGATGAATCCGAATCCGAGATGCAATAGGTGAACTAATTTGGTTAGCATATGTTAGATGATCTGTTATGAAAAGCAGATAGTGATCGTTTCTTGAAAATATCGAAGAAATTACATATTGAAATTCAATCCTACAATTAATACAATATTTCAACCTTATACCGTAATATTATTGTGCTTGTATGTCAATATCATTAATTACGACCGTGGTCTATATGCTTTTTATAGTCAATTGTAAAATAGTAAATAACTAAGTTAATCACAATTTTCCGCTTTTGATTCTGCATTCTCGTTATTTATGACAATTGCTTCCAATTAATTCAGAACGTGTATAATCAGTTTTGTATGTAACCTAGTGTACCACAGAAGTCAGACGTCTACGTCGCCCAGTCTGAGCACTTCCAGCTTATAATCTTCTTTTCAAACAAATTACATTCAAGGCACCTATTCAGAATGTCAAGTATAATCCGCTACTTTGCGAATTACACAAATATCGGGGTTTGTAATTTTAATTAATTCTATCAACCTTTTCCATACATCTGCCCACACTTGATTTCAGGATTCCATATTACATAGTCAAAGGACCAAGCTTCAATTATAGATTAGGTATTCGGTTAGTTAACCTTGCTGACTGAAATATGAAGTAAGGAGGTATGCAATGTCTAGAATCCGTAAGAGATTTAAGGGTCATGCCTGAACCAAGCTATGCGGAAGCGAAATGCCTCACCCTCTTTCAACGGTACTCTAAGCCGAAATTATTAGGAGAATGAATTCTATCCGGCCTTTGAGTTTTGATTCATTTCTCATTTAATTATGAATTATACGTGTCCTACAAAGCAAAGGTATGTGTAGTGTACACGAAGTCAGCATAGCTTAATTTGACAAGCATGTCTAACCCTAACCTCATGTAACAACCTACCACATGAGGTTCACAGAAGCTCGGTTTTGGATTAAATCTGCAGACCTCCAAGCCAAGCATATGAAATGCTGGTTCACAAAACATTTTTATTTAATTGAAATGCGCACCGCATTATTCCCGAAATGCGGGTTCACAAAGGAAGAACAGGACCAATAGTAGAATGCATTTAGCATTTCATGAGATGCGCTGGCATTCTTCAGGATTGCATTGCAGTGCTCAAAATAGAAATACGATGGAGGCGAACAAAATTATAGGAACAGCAGGAACCTTACTCTTTCTTAGAAAATTAACCATTACAGTATCAGAATCGGAAAGGTGGTATAAGCCTTACGACCTATAATCATACAAAATTTTATCAACTATTCATAATTTGAGCTAATTTGAATTTTGAGCCCTGGCATAACAGCGTGCTGCGACGATATGGCATCGTGCACAAGTCACAAAACATCTTGGCGAAAGCAACTTGTATAGGCACAAATACGAAATATAGTTACACAAAACCTCAACCCAGCATTATGCTGAACAGATTGTCAAACCTGAAAAAATTTGATATGGCAGCGGCCCAATAAATTGTGTTTGCATGAAAATACATTTGTCTGTTAATAGTACAGATTGGGATTTGATATTTGATTTACATTTAAGATTGATTGAATGAGATTTTATATTTAAATTGTATTATTGTATGATGTTGTTTGTGCTGTATTGTCCTTTGTGCTATGCATTTATCTACTAACTACGGTATTTTCAAAAATAAAGTAATTAAAAGTGGGTCAAATGATCAAAGACTCAAATATGAAGCAGAAGGTCAGCTGGCTACTGAGCTTAATCCAAAGGCCAAAGATTAAAACCTTGATAATTCGACTCTGGGCTCCACTAGATCATTTCTCAGCTTGGAGAAAGGAGTAGGAGGGGAAAGGGAGCAGAGCAGCAGAAGCGTAGGAGACGGAAATTGGGAAATAAATATAAGAAAATAACATTATGACTCTCGTCGAGTACTTACGGACGGCATGATTCCTGACTTTCTCTGAGACTGGAGCAGCCTACGGACTAACCCTCTTCCCAAGTGCTGAACTAATAGTTTTCATAATTTATGAAGTGCTAGTGGGTTTGGGGAGGAACAGAAGTAATGGAATGTGAAAGTCTGACTACAGCAGCAGCAGCAGCACAACAGTTTATTTCGACCAGCCAAAACCTGACGTCCGGAGGATAATTTCCTTATCCACCAGTTTTATGCTTTAGGTTTTGGTGTTGGGCAGGGACGTCACGATGTCTAAAGAATTACAATTGTTTCAATGAATGAATAGGACAAGGTAACGGGAACATAATTTATGTATTGCCGGTATTACGTTTTTCTCAATAAATCGGTCATCCAAGAAAATCGACGATACGCTGTACGTGTTCGAGTACTGCCTTGTTATACCACCCGCAGTTTTAAATCGTTCATATAATTTTTTAAACTCATTTTCGATAGCCGAAAGCCGAACTGAGACTGACCATTTTAAATGAAGAAACGGACCAGGATTTTTGACTATGTATATGCCTACGCTTCATGATTCTTTTGAAATATGTTCAAAATTTCAAATTGCGTAATATTCACCCTATCTATTCTATAATCATCGCTACCCAATTTTGATATCTCCATTTGACATACGTTTACCATCAGCTTTTTCGTCCTATGTATATTTAACATATATTATTATACTTAGTTGACCGCTTTTGTTGGCGGGTTTTCCATTTCCTTCAAGGTCTAGAATGGAGATGGATACGGCCTTCGAAAGGTCTTTTTTAACTAAGATAGGCATGTGACAAAAGCTAAACGATTCGACCTTTCCCTTCATGGTCTTTCGGGATCATATCTTCCGTTCATTCAGGTCTGTTCAAACTCGACCAAATTTCACACCGGAGTAGCTGACCTGATTCTTAGAACAGACAACAGAATTCAGTATAGCACTGCCCCAGGGTCAAATTTGACCTTTGGCCCATGTGATCCCAAACCCGTATTTTGGCTTATATCGTGGAAAGGCATGTATTCAGATTCAGAGAGTATACTCGACCTCAACGTAACGATGCGAAAATTCCGGATCGATTTGAAGGTCATCAAGTTTGGGGAAATTGAATTTTCACCGACTAACAAAACTGACATAATTAGTTGATGCCACAAATGCTGTCAAATCTTAATTATTATAGCAAAAAAAAAAATTCAGAAACTTCAAGGAAGATCTTAATTATCAAATATGCATAGATGAGTAAGATCGCAAGAAATTGATCTTGAAGATCTCTAGATCTTTAAACCAAAAACAGGCGTTCAAGATAAGATCGTCAAGATAATATCATATATCATTTATTGCACCAAAATCACAAGATCAAGATCAGTGATCTAATATCACTTTTTCATGCTTATTTATTTGGCTCGCAAGATCGCGACTTGAAGACCTAGATCTTTTTGTTAGTTCATTGCAGAAACGCAGAAAGTAATTTAACAATATAATTGAATGTTTTCCACGTTCAATAAGTTGTATTTAACGATTCGAATGTGTCAAGATTGAAGGGGCAGTCCTAAAATTCCATGGGGCAGTCTGACATCGCAAAGTGGTAAAATTATTCAACACGTGTTTTATTTGATTTTGATGAAACCGAGAAGATCACATGCCATATTATATTTCACATGGAACTAAAATTCTCGTATTTGATATTAGTAAAGTTTTCTTCACTTAGGCGTTCAATTTGTACCCTGAACTGTTGGAGCGGGATTCCTTTGTTCTCTGTTCTCTGCTGCTGCATAGCCTCTTCTCCTGTCGGTCTCGTGGTCTTCTGTTCTGAACGGATTTAGCCCTAGCCATTCAATCTCCTTCCTCGTCACAGGGTCGTCGTGCTATATACCACTACAATTGACTGTCAGCTGTGACTAATTTTTCTCTTTTCTCTGGTTTCATCATTAACCCTATTAGTCCACTCTACTTCTCTACGTTGACCGTGTCAACCGTGACTCACTGGTAACTTGACCTGACCTACATTTGTGATCATTTGGTGATCCATCATCACTACACTCCACTGCAGGAGGTCTTTATACAGTAATTTCATTCATCATCGTCAGTTTGCCATTTGCCATTCGTAGTCATAAGTTGTAAGTTATAATACATAATATAATTTGATCATACTCCGAAACCCACCTAGTTGCTGGAGGGGTCCTTTTTATCAGATTGAAATAGGGTCCTAGTTAATTCCGAA